>CAKNWW010201215.1:0-11362 GCA_932074435.1 Andricus kollari
GCTCTCTGGTTAGTTCGCTTACTTCATGAGTAACCACAGGTTACGCACGAAGCGAGCATTAAGGTAAGTGGTAACGCTATGAAGTTGGCAGGGTGGTAACGCTATGAAGTTGGCTGAAATGCATGTCGTTTTTAGAATAGGAAACAAACGATGACAGTTCCTCACCTGAATCTTTCACAATAACCGCAAAACATGTAAACGACGCAGAAATTAAGACACATTCACAAGCAGTTTACAGTTTTTTAAAACCATTTTTCTCCTTCGAGATATTTACGCCTAAATTGACTGGACTACATGTAAAAATCAGAGAGTAGGTTGAAAAACGAGCCGCCGGGGCATGTTTGAAGTTGGAAAATGAAATATACCGATTGCCGCTTGCTTTCAGGACATAAATATAGTGTCAAAAGATTCAGTACAGGTCTTAATATTTCTCTCTTAAATCCGATAATAACCGCCCACAAGGGCCCTTTTCATGCGGACGCCCACAAATAATAAATATTAATAATCATTTAAACATAAAGGCTCGCATCGAAAATTTATATTTAATATGAATCATATAGGAAATTTGAAAAAAATTTCAAATATCTATTTTATTTCAGACAAATATATTAACAACAAAAAAGAGATTGCTTAAAAAATGATTCTCTTTATTGTTTATTTATTATATCTTCATAACTATAAAGACAAAGCAAAGTAAAGAATTTCAGAAAAAACTGCAACTTTCTAATTACCAAGAGAAGATAGTTATAATCAATAATAAACTGTGTAAACAATTATGTTTGTTAACTTGACTTAGTTATTTCCTCACAAAGTGACAAATTTCAGAAAAAGCCGCAACTATGTAGCATTACTATAGGAGAAGATAGTTATACACAATATTAATTAGTTTAAAAAATTATATTTGTTAAATTTTACCAATTATTAAGTCACTTTAAGCGAAAAGTTAACAACACTTTGTATATTTTGAAGAAAACCCTAAATTGCTGGCATTATTCAAAGAGAACATTATTAAAAATAATAATGAATTGTTTAAACAATTATTTTTCTCAACTTGAATTAATTTTTATCTCACTTCAATTAAAAATTCGACAAAAAGTGGAAAATTTCAGAAAAAACTTTAACTTTCTAGCATTATCCTGAGAAAATATTATTATAAATAATAATAAATTGTAAAAAAATTATTTCTGTTTAATTTAATTGATTATTACCTCGCTCTAATTGAAAAGTTAAAAATAAGTTGAAACATTCGGAAAAACCGCGACTTTTTAAACATATTATTATCATTATAACGTCGTATTTTATGTATTAGAAACAATTTTTCTTTTTACCAATCACTTATGGGGGCTTTTTTAGGACCCTATAAACAAACTTATGGGGGTGATATTCAAAAAATAAGTTTTTATTCGTATTCTATTTCTAATTTTGAAAGGAAGTATTGAGTTTCAACTCGATACACCTGATATTGACGATTATGAATAAAATTTACTAAATGAAATCGCTTTTTCTTATGGGTTTTCTTATGAGAAATACGTGTTAAATTTTATGGAGCTTGTGGAACCTTTAGGTATAATTTAAAAAAAAAAACGCTTTTTTGGGGGGTGGACCCGAAAAAATTTGGGGCCGATATGCATGAAACTTCGAAAAAAAATGTCCAATGCATTCTGAGACCACTTTAGTCTACATTGTCTACAATGAAGGTCTTCCTAATTTATGATCCACTTACGAATTTCTACCTTTCAAGTAGTTGTTCATTTTCGCAGGTAACATGAAGAACAGACACCAAGTTATTTTGGTGTCTGTACTCTACATAATCCCTCTTTCTCATTAGTATTGATGGCAAATAACAGAGTTGTCAGAACATTGACACAAGCTGTTGTAAGTAGAATAAAGTTTTCCAGTGTATAACAGATGTGATTTAGAAATTTCGGGGGGCCCCCCCCCCCCCGGCTACGCCACTGGAAGCTAGATTGGGAATTGGTGATAGCGCAAATGAGAGAGGAACGGGAGATAGATAGAAGAAGCTTCGAGGAAACTTTGTAGGAAATGGTAGCGAAGTTCGAGCAACTCAGCGCGAGGTTTGAGGCAGAGAAGAGCAAGGAGGAAAAGTGAGAAGTGAGAGAAGTAGGATGGCAAACAGGAGAAAAGGACAGAACGTGGAGGGACCAGCCGAAGAAGCTTACATAAGAAAATTGGTTAAAACAGAAGGAAGAGTGATCGGGAAGGAGAATGAATTGAAAAGTTCTGGGAGTGGGGAAGGATGAAAATGAACTGACGACCGTGGTGACAATCTTGGCCGCACATACGAAAGCCGTGGCGAAAGTGCAAAGGTCAAAAAAAATAGACGGTCGGATGCAGCTCCAGTTGAGGATATGGGAGAACAAAAGGGACTTACTTAACGCCAAAGGAAAATTGAAAGGCTCGGGTCCCTGGATGGAAGAGGACTTAACTGAAAGGAAAGAGGAAATCTAGGAGTGGTTGAGATTTATGAAGGCGAGAGAAGGGGAGACGATCTGGCAGTGGAGCGAGCTGGAAGGAGAGATTGTAGATAGCATTGTAGAGGAGGATAATAAGTGAATGAGTGCGGACGTGGAAAAAGAAAAAACAATTATGGGGGACCGTGATAGCGAGAAGAAAAAAGTGCTGGGACACCAAGTATGAAAAAAAGGACGTGTTTAGAGATGCTAAGGAGAATGGAAGAGAGATAATATTTTTGGAAAGGTCATTGCTGTTTGTGAGTATGGGTATATTTATGTTGTAAGATAGTGTATGATGAGTTTCTGAATACGAAAGAAATGTTAAATAAAAGATTGGCTCTTGGTGTGATGGTTGATGCTAGGTCATCGTGTAGGTTATAGTTATGTTGTTTTATAATTTTGTTCTTGGTTATTATGCTGTCCTTGGGTGTCTTGAAAAAGGAAATGCGAGTAAAAGCAGAGAAAGGGAAAGTAAGTTTAGGGGCTAGGTCACCGCGACTGTGAGAAGGGCTAGTGTCAATAGATATAATAAGGTCAAGTTTGGGTTTTAATAGCAGAAGTGTAAAGAAGATCAGAGATAAAGTGACAGTGTCGGATAAAGGGCTGCTGGGTCACCATGGAATAGAGCTTGCGCTTCCTCTGAATATAACGAAGGCTAGGAGTAGAGACACAATTTAAGTTAGACTTAAAGTTAAGGAGATTATGTATCATTTGTAACGATTTTTTGAAGACTCTCAAACCCGTATCAGGGAGAGGATAATAAAATACTTGAACATAGTTCTTATTCAAATTTTTATATTTCCACGAAATATTTTTTTTTTTCAAATAAAGATATGCCCGCAAACTTAGTATGTTTTTCAGGATGTCGAAATGTACTATATTACTAATTTTCATCTCTTCAGCATTTTTTTTCAGGTAAAAGTACCTATTGCCTGGGCTAATATTTTAATATCAATTTATTATAAAACTCCAAACTGAAATTCTTTGCATGATTTGAAATGGAATCAAACTTAAAATGACTGCATATGTATTTCTACAAAAATTAATAATTAACAGAATTCTCGGGGAGGAAATAAATTCGTTTTCATTTCCCAGTTTATTCCTGGTCTCAAAATCTTTCTGGTAATTTCCCGGTCCAGTAGCCACCTTATTTAATTGAAATGAAATAAAACGCATACCATTGACTGTAGGATTTGCCTGTTGGTTCATATCTGCTTTGACTTGGTCCACTGGATCTGGAGGTCCCATAGTTTCTTCCAATAAAGTTAATCCTTGACTAACACGATTCGTTATTGTCGATACACTCGCTGATGCTGTATTTAACAATGAAACTACGCCCCATGAACCCCATCCATTCCAGGAGTTATTTGATTCGTCTTGACTTTCGCTTGCCGAAGAAACTTTGTCTAAAATTGGTGTAATTTTTTCTTCCGTTAATAAGTCAGGCAATTCAACACCGATATCAAAATGTTCCCATCCATCAGGCTTAAAGATTTCTTTGAATTTCAAATTAGAGTTCAGCTCATCAGGTATATCATCCACCTCTGGCTCTGGATTTTGTTTTGAGAAGCATTTCTGTGATGATTTTTCTAAAGTTTTTGAATTTTTAATCGGTGGTGGGAATTTATCCTTAACTTTAGCCTTCCTTCTCCCATCTTCGGCTACTTTAAATTCTGATGATGATCTATCAACTGTGGAACCAGAATCCCTTACAGTTCCCAAACGGATTGCTCCAAAGGAACGAGCTTGTTTCGGTTGCCGCTGCTTTTGAACATTACTACTAATATCATTGCCCATTTCATTTTTCGTGTCACTGCAAATAATCTCCGAATTCTTGTTTCCTTTTGACCACTCAGATTCTATGACATCGAAACTTGGCTTGGAATCTGATTTAATTTTTACTTTCTTTTTATCTTTGGGCATTACACTCTCTGGTTTTACCAATTTTGACTCAGATTCATCTGTTTGAAGCGTGCTTGGCTCAGATGATGAGGAATTTGATTTCGTTCGAATAAATGTCGAATCATCACTTAAATTTGACCAATTTTGTTTATAGATAACTTGTTTTGTTGTGTCACAAGTTGTATTCTGTGTGGAAGCTCGAGGTTGCGTGGAAATAAATTCTGTGTCGTCATCTGACTCTGAGTCAACAATATTTCTAATTTGAAGAGCTGCTGTTTTTCTCGCGGATGCTCCTCGTGTATTAAACTCCTCATTGGCACTCTCGAAATCATCACTTTCCGAGGTAGCCATTTTTACTCTACAAAACGTTAAGTCTGATTTTTTATTTTGAAGGAAGTTCCTCACCGTCCACTAAAATACAGAAATTTTTTAACGTAAGTTAAAATAGAACAATTAGGTAAGCCGGGACACATACATAATAAAAGAGCATGCAGTAGGGCGAATCGAAACAAGCAACTTCCTTTAGATCGAAATAAAACCGATAAACCATATTCTGAAATAATATAAAAGCATCCCGCGATCTTAAAATCTTGAAAAATTGGAGTTAGGGATTTAAAGATTCCAAATCTCACCATGGCCCGCTGGCTATCCTAAGATCTCTTAAGGATCTAATGTAATTAACAAGATTTGTAAAGATTTTTTACGCACTTGTCAGATTTCTGGCGAAAGGCTCTAGCTGAATAAGCATGGGAAAAGTCCCCCTGTTCTGATTGGGTTCATATTTCAGGGGTAAGTGTCTTCTAGTGTGAAAATAATTTATACAAAGTACCAGCTCGTAGAAATGATTTTTTGAGACATTATAGTCGAAAATCCGGCTAAACTCGGGAGGCGATTTTCTGCAGTTTTCCTCTCCCCTGGCCAAACATTCAGACAAATGTGAGTACTTTTAATAATTTGAAAGCAGCCACGGGTTTATCACTGCTTGAGATTAAATTAATACGGTGATTCCAAGCCTATCTTAGTAAAAGAAAAATTTTCACATACACATACACATACACATGGAGTCGTCTGGCGGTACATGTATTCATGCTAAAGCACTTAAATGATACTTTAGCAGAGAGGGTGACCCGTGTATTGACTTCTATATCACCTGGTTTTTAAGTAAAGGCATAGTACAATAGGTTAAAGTATGATGTTATTATGTCGACCAGGGTAATTAATTAATCAACTTCTGATGTTAAATTTTTGTCGATTATTGGTCAAATAATTTTCTGGAGAAACTTTCTGCTGTGGCCTCGGTGGCGTAGTTGGTTAACGCTCCACTCGTGAATAGTGGCGTTCCTGGTTCAAATCCGGGCCATGGCAGATTTTTTCTCGTTCCTCCAGAAAATGATTTGATCAGTAACCGACAAAAATTTAACATCAGAATTTAAATACAGTAGGACCTGTCGAATCGGGACTCGTCGCATCGAAATCCTCGGAGGGCTGTAGTCCCCACTCTTAAACCTCTCCTCTAGCCATGATAGGTAGGCGCATGCGCACAGAGTTACTGCAGACGCCACCGGATGGACGTCAGTGCTGTAGGTACAAAAATGTAACTGCCTGTAACGGCCGGTCAAAGATTAAAGCCCTGAACATTAAAGATACGTGACTGCCAGGAGGTGTAGCTAAGATTTGTTTCTGCGACCTGCGTGATCGAAAGTGGAGCCCCGGTCCGTCCCGATCCGACGAGTTCTACTGTAGTACAATAGGTTTTACCGCAGACTATAGGACTGAATTGGACCAGCCTAACAAGAGAATAATAATAATAAAATACCACAATGGAAATACCATTCAACATCTTGGTAATGGGGAAACATTTACATATCTTGGAATACCGCAAGCGGAAACCCAAAATGTGCGTGTGTTAAAAACGGCCCTTGAATAAAAGGTATTGCCAAATTCTCAGAAAAATTTGGGCTTCCGAATTATCTCGTATACTGCTCTACACATTTGGCGCAGTAAAATGGAACATCGATGAGTTGAAGCAACTTGACCGAAGCAGACGCAAGATGATGACAATCCATCTAAGTCATCATCCTAGATCTTCCGTACCTCGAATATATCTACCTCGAGATAAAGGTGGTAGACGCTTGCTAAGTTTGGAGTGTCTTCATCGAAGAACGGTTCTGGCGACAACCTGCTCAGTTCTAAATAGTACAGATTCTCTTATGCGACTCGTACATAACCATGAAGTCGTCAATGTTGCGGCGTTTCTATACCGTGCCGCAAATAGGGCCGCAGAGAAGCTTGGCCTCCCATTTAATTCTAGCGATACTACACATGGCCTAGCATCACTAACACGTTCGGTGCTCAAAAGTCGTGTACAGGAAGCAGAACATACGCTTCTACTAAGAGAACGTGCTGACAAGCCCCTTCATGGTAAATTCTACGGCATCATACGTGGAGAAGAGCTCTCAATAGGTCTGTCCAACATGTTTCTCAAGTCTGCTGGATTGAGATCGGAGACTAAGGGATTTCTTTTTGCCTGTCAAGACGGCCTTATAGACACCTTAGTTTACCGCGAGCGCATAATGAATATACCTGTAGGAGACACTAACTGCCGAGCGTGTAAGCAAGAGCCAGAAGAAACACTTGGACATGTTCTCAGTGGATGCTCAAAGTATGCACGTTACGGGTACATAGAGAGATACAATGCGGCTCTAAAAGTGTTATATTACCATCTTAGGCACTTCTATGGTGTTGATCTATTGCCCGTCTTGCCATACGCCCAGTGAGAACTCGAGTCCGTTGTGGATAATAATCAGTGTAAGATCTACTGGAATTTCTCATTCTCCACCACGCAACGTATCAGTGCTACGAAGCCTGATATTGTCCTCCAAGATCTAAAGACTAAGATCATTTACGTGATTGAATTCTCGGCACCAGCCGATGGTGATATCACGGCAAAGGAGGAAGAAAAATGGGCGAAATATGAGGCACTTCTTTTCGAGCTGAGCAAGTTGTACCAAGGCTACAAAGTCCATCTTGTAGTTCTCATAATCGGCTGTCTTGGAGGTATGAAAGCTTCATTTCTTAGCCAACTCAACAAGATTCCGACTTGCCAGCGTCAGGCTCATTCCATCGCGAACCGGATGCAAAAGGCTGTTCTTCTGGGATCACTTCATCTAGTCCATCAACACTGTTCCTCATAACATTCTACAAAGATTGGTAGCTCTAAAAAAGTATCCAGAGGTGAAACCTTCATCTCCAACTGTCCCGTCTGCCGCATAAGGTCATCCGCGGCTAGAGAACTGACTCCAAGGAACAGTGTTGAACGATGATCTCTCGCGTAAATTTCCCGCTCTTGCTTACCTTCTAGGAAAGAAAAAGCAGAAGTGGATCACGTAAACGTTCTGGTTGCGTCGGGATTGGTTGCTTTAAGGAACCATGATCGTAGCTTCCGGAGCCTACAACTTTTCACATAAAATGTAGGGATGTGGCGACCCCATCGCCCGAGAGCTCCGGCTCTTGCAGTCAGCCACGTTGCATTAGGCTAACTTCCCAATACAACGAATTATACGGTTACGTCGCCAGTATCGCGCAGTGCCACCCACAATAGGCCTCACTCGGATGGAGGCCATGGTTCAGTTGGGAGTGGCAATAGGGCCGAACCGAGGCGAAGACCAGGCGATGGCCCCGGACAAACGCGAGAAAATCGATTTAAGTGGTCGGACAAACTCAGGAGGGGCATCCTTACCTGTTGGCAAAGAAGCTCACCGGCGCGAAGAGGATTCATGCAGAGGTTACACGACCGTTGGGTAAATATGCACCCGGAATATGCTCATTAAACGCTTCAGTATTTAAGAGATCAGGTATCCTTATCGCGCAAGAACGGATATGAAGCTCTTTATCGGCAGAAGAAGAGCAACATCCTTCAGCGAACACTCCACCCGTTCCAGCAAGACCACCTTTGCAGATAGCCGATAATGCTATCATGAGAAGTAGGCGATCTATCCGCCAAAAAGTCTTTCTCAGGATGGACAAATCATCTGAAGCTAATACTGCTCTCCCCGATTTGCTCCCCGAAGATTTTAATATCTGGAATCTGAACTGTGTAGTTTACGAGAAGGCGGTCTCCCTGCTCAGCGACAATAGAAGTAACGATACTTCAGTACGCCTGATTAAGACTTGCGAGCGTATTGCACAGCCTCAGTTTAAAATTAAAACGGCGAGACGGCATGCATTAAATATTCAGTGCGTGATTAGCAACATAAAATCAAGAACAACAAATTCACTCCAAAAGTTAGGGCACTTGCTCGAAACTTAAGGAAAGCAAATCACACGCTGAACAAGTGTTAACTGTTGACCATCAAGCAGCACTGGACGCAAAAAATAAGATCTCCTTCAACAGCGAAACAGCGCCTTGAACGGCGAGTAAAGTGGATTCAGGCAAATTCCACCTTTTCTACTCATCCTTCCCGTCTGTTCAATAAAACCTCACGTCCCGATAAAAATCCGCCTAGTCGAGAAGAGATTCAAGTCTTCTGGGAGGAAGTATATGGAGATACTTATCAGATAAATGAAGACACTTCAGATATATCACTCTTTCGCAACTTTTGCCAAAGGCAAAGTTTGCGTGGCCCAGAGGAAAAGTGTTCACTAATTACTGCTGAAGAAGTGAAGAAAGTTATCGCTAAAACTAAGAACTTTTCAGCACCAGAGCCAGATAAAATCAACGACTTATAGTGGAAGAAGTTCACTTCCACGCACCAACAAATAGCTCGTATATTTACTGCTTTCTTAAATGGAGAACAACCCATCCCGCAGTGGCTAGTGGAAGGACGCACGGTATTGCTCCCTAAGACCGGAGATTTGTCAAGTCCAAAGAACTACAGGTCCATAGCTTGTTTAAAAACCAACAACAAGCTATTCACTGGAATAGCTATTCCTCAAAGAGAGGATGTTAACATATATCTAGCCGGAATGGAGTGCAATAGTTGAACAACGTGGATGCAAGAGGGGGCAGCCAGGTTGCAGGAAGATCCTGTTCATAGACAGGTATATTACCCAGGACGCGATCAGGTATCGACGCAATCTGTCCATGGCTTGGATTGACTACCGTAAGGCATTCGATAACACGAACAACGAGCTAATTATTAAGCTCCTTGAGTGCCTGGAGGTGCTTCCAAAAACAGTGAGATGCATAAAAGAACTTATGCTCTTGTGGCGGACAAGATTTGTCATAACATCTGACAAAAGACAAGTGACTACCAGCTACTACCGAGGCAAAAGCTCTGGATACCTATGTGGCCCGCCGAACAGAAGATAATATAAGGTCAACCACCTTTTATATATGGACGACCCTTAACTCTTTTCTTCCTTGAAAGAGGACCTTAGCATCCTTGTGGAGGCGGTGAATAGGTACTCTAAAGCGATTAGCATGAGCTTCGGGCTGGACAAGTGTGCCTGCGTCCGCCTACACCAAGGAAGACTAGAAACTACATCATCGCGTGATGATCAGGATGTACAACTCATAGGCGGAAATACATTTCAACATCTTGATAATGGAGAAACATATACATATCTTGGAAGACAGCAAGCGGAAACCCAAAATGTGCGCGTGTTTAAAACGGCCCTTGAAAAAAGGTATCACCAAATTCTGAGAAAAATTTGGGTTTCCGAATGATCTGGAAAGAATAAGATCCAGGGGACCAATATACTGGCCGTTCCTATACTGCTCTACACGTTTAGGCCAGTGAAATGGAACGACGAATTGTTGAAGCAACTTGACCGAAGCACACGCAAGATGATGACAATCCATCGAAGTCATCATCCGGGACCTTCCACACCTGGAAAATTCTCTTATGCAACTCGTACCATGCAACGTATCAGTGCTACCAAGACTGATATTGTCCTCCAAGATCTGAATACCAAGATTATTTACGTGATTGAATTCTCGGCACCAGCCGATGGTAATATCACGGCAAAGGAGGAAGAAAACCGAACGAAATATGAAGCACTTCTTTTCGAGCTGAGCAGGCTGTACCAAGGCTACAAAGTCCATCTTGTAGTTCTCACAATCGGCTATCTTGGAGGTATGAAAGTTTCATTTCTTAGCCAACTCATCAAGATTCCGGCTTGCCAGCGTCAGGCTCATTTCATCGCGAACCGGATGCAAAAGGCTGTTCTTCTGGGATCGCTTCGTCTGATCCGTCAACACTGTTCCTCATAACATTCTACAAAGATTGGCAGCTCTAAAAAAGTATCAAGAGGTGAAACCTTTATCTCCAACTGTCCCGTCCACCGCGTAATGTCATCGGGGGCTAGGGACCTGACTACAAGGAACAGTGTTGCACTATGTTGTCTCGCGTAAATTTCCCGCTCTTGCTTACCTTCTAGGGCAGAAGGAGCAGAAGCGGATGACGTACACGTTCCAGTTGCATCGGGATTGGATGCTTTATGGAACCATGGTCGTAGGTTCCGGAGCCTAGAACTTCTCACAAATAATATATAATAATAATATATATATATAACGCGTCCTGTCAATGGCCTGGATTGACTACCGGAAAGCTTTCGATTCAACCTCTCATAGACTTATCATCTGTCTGTTGGAAAGCTTGAAGGTGCATCCATACATAGTGAGATGCATAGAGAGATTAATGCCTCTTTGGAAAACTAGATTTACTATCTCATCTGGAAATCATCGTGTGACAACAAACAACGTCACCTTCCAGAGAGGCGTCTTTCAGGGCGATACCATGAGCCCTTTGCTTTTTTGCATCACACTTCTGCCTCTATCTCTCGCACTACGTAATTCTTCTGGATACCTCTGTGGCGACACTAACCAGCGCGAGCATAAGGTCACTCATGTATTTTATATGGATGACCTGAAGCTAGTGGTGCCGTTCGATACGATACGTTCTCGTGATCGTGTCGGGATCGCGTCGGTTTTGTCTCGGGTCGGGATCGTGTTTTCGATACCCGTGCTCGGTTTTAGCTCGACT
>CAKNWW010201217.1:0-10072 GCA_932074435.1 Andricus kollari
AGTAACCCCATCTCACCTGTGTACTCCTTGACGAAATTGATAGCAGTTTGCAGTTTGCTTTTACCAGAGGCATAGATCTTCAGGTCATCCACATAAAATATATGAGTGACCTTATGCTCGCGATGGTTAGTATCGCCACAGAGGTATCCAAAAGAATTTCGTAGTGCGAGAGATAGAGGCAGAAGTGTGATGCAAAAATCCAAAGGGCTCATGGTATCGCCCTGAAAGACGCCCCTCTGAAAGGTGAGGTTGTTTGTTGTCACGCGATAATTTCCAGAGGAGATAGTAAATATAGTTTTACAAAGGGGCATCAATCTCTCTATGCATCTCACTATGTGTGGATGCACCTTCAAGCTTTCCAACAGACAGATGATAAGTCTATGAGATGTTGAAGCGAAAGCTTTCCGGTCGTCAATCAAGGCCATTGACAGGACGCGCTGATGGGCTGCAGCGTCTTTACAGACGCACCTGTCAATTAACAGGTTCTCTCGACATCCTGCTACACCTTTCTACGAGCAACGTTGTTCGTACATCTCTCGCCATACAGTGTGTTCAAACAAGTTATTGGCCTGTAATTCTCTGGGTTGGACAAGTTGCCTTTTTTCGGTAGAAGTATAGTGCGTCCTGATACCAGCCACTGCGCAATGGGCGTTTCCGACTTTAAATATGAGTTGAATATGCGGGACAAATGATGATGTGTAGAAGTAAACTTCTTCCACCAGAAGTTATTGATACCTCTTGATACCTCTCTTGATACCTCTCTACCTCGTTGGGCTTGGGTGGGGTTTTGACAGAAACAGGGTGATCGCTGAAGAGGCGAGATGGGTCAGCGTGAAACTGTTGATTCTCCCTGATCCATCTCTCTCTCTCTTCTGTATTCTCTTCCTTGCGTCAGATATCACCCGTATTTTGTCAATGATGTGCTGCTTGATTTTCAGCAGCTTTGACTTGTTCAGTGCATGATTGAAGATCCTTAGTTCTTGAGCGAACTTTCGAACCCTATCCGTGAACGGACTACCAGGTGTTATGTAATCAATCACACACTGAATACGGGACGCATGCTGTCTTGCCCATCCAACGTTCTTGTTCATTTGATACAAGTGCATTTGGGTCTTTTAATCCATCGTTTTTAGCCTTCGATTTGAATCAGCCAATGCTCTCGTAGCACCATAAACTGTACATTTCATTGTCCAGAGGTCAGACTCCTCCGAGATACACTCACGAAGGCAGGAATCCATTTCATCCAGATCTTGGGGCTTAGGAGGAACCTGTATGTCAATGTTCCTCATTGTCCTGAAATCGCTATCATCTCTCAGAAAGTGTCTGCTTTCCGCTGTTGGCCTTAATGTCGCTTCCTCTACTTCGTCTGCAGCTTGTTGAAGCAGCGTTTGGGGAAGCGCTCCGCGTACATATCCATTTTTCAAGAGGTAGGCGTGTTGATTTCGCAAAGAGTGATGCGAAACGTTCTGAAGCTCTGGGTGTTTCTGGTACCACAGTTCGTCGTCATGTTTCCATTTAAATTATTATTTGCAGCACCCCGAACTTCAGGGTGATCGGCACTGTTTACCAATCGTTTGTCGGGTGCTCTGCGCGTTCGATCGTTTTGAACCGCATCTACAACTTTTTGGTGGTTTGATGGTGTTATTGTTGTTCCCACGACCAGCTAGGGGAAGGGTGTGTCTGTCCTTGTAGAGCCCCGCATGCAAGTATAAGGCTGGATACTCTGAGAGGTCGCCTGGTATTCCAGAGACAGCGTTTAAGACACCTCGCCCAGAAGCCATTCAGCTTTCGGCGCGGTCTCAAAAAATACGCATCCTATGAAATAAATATCCGTAATAAAAACTTTTTATTTTCGAGGGGGAAAAGCGACTTTGAACAAATTTACCGTCCCACCCCCAACCAACAAACAATATTTTTTCATAGGATGCGTCAAAATTTAAAACTTCTATCTCTCTAAAGATGATTAACGTTTTAGATTGTAAGAGTTTTATATACTTATGATACTTTCCGCTTTAAGAGTCATATATTCAAGCTCTATTCTCAAAATTATGTCGTAAGTGTAATGTAAATATGTTAGAACTTGCATCTAACACCCTTATAAAAACGGATGAAAAGATATTTAAAAGTTAAAGGAAGATAATGATTTTGTTTTCAAGATACTCACAGTCGGTGCTTGTATCGAATTGAAATATATCTCATTTTTGAACACAAATAATTCAAAATAAGTCAAAATTGATTTATTGTTTCTTCCCTTTGTAAAAGATATATGTACTTAAATTATATAATAAGTGAATATTTTTATTCCATTTAATTTTAAGGATTTAAAAGTTTCAATACCTGTAGAAGAAGTTTCGATGTTAAATAAATGATATGAATTTGAAGATTATTATTAATAATTTTTTAAATATTTCAAAAAGATATACTTATATTCCATAATAATGTTGTTAGTAATTTCGATAATATATCATTAATTTCTGAGACTAGTTTCCCAGACCATTTGAGAATTGTTACGTAACAAGATAGCAGAATTCATGTAGATAATGCGTGTAACCAACATAAAGTGCAAATGATACACGTTTGTCATATCACAGACATGTCACATTGTTACATAGCTGTTACTAATGCGCATTATGTACAGCTTACAAAACCTCACAGTAACGCCGTTTAATTTTACTTACGTAATACTCTAACAAAACTGCTATAGTCCATGGATGTAACCAAGTTACGGAACAAATGTTACATGATACTTTCATAACAGGTAAGTCACTTTGTTACATCGCCGTTACTAATGTACATTATACACAACTTATAGAACTACATGGTAATTCCGTTACACTTCACTTACGTAACACTGTAATAGAATTGTTATAGTTTATGCGTGTAACCAAGTTAGAGCACAACTGTTACATTTTTCTTATAAAACAATTACATCTCATCGCTACAGAATTGTTACAACTTTTTTTTATGGAACTGGTACATCTTCATTCGGTAAAAAAGTTACTCAACATTGTTACCTTCCAGTTATAAGACAAGTACGTCACTGAACAGTAACATTAGTTATATAACCAGATATAATAATGTTACCCCTTTGTTACGGAGCAGTTACAGAACGTGTTTGTTGGGATACATCGAAATTGTAGTGCACGGAAGAGCTCAAAATCGATCCGCGAATTAGAGTCGTCTCAGGATGGCGTCCGCCAAGGCCTGGATGAGTGGATGGTCCGCATCCAAAACCACTCTGGCCTCCGGCTGACCACTCTTTTGAGGTCTATCACTGGCTCTGAGGGGACGCAATAACTGCTGGGAGGCTCAGGCAATGGTCGAAGTGTGGCGTCGGGACGGGATGCGGAAAAGAATGGGTACTCTGATCAAGATATGAAAAGGGACTCCCCTCTCCCCGCATCCATCTCACCCCACACCTCGGGCACTGTGTGAACTTCACGCCAAGCTTTCTACAGTAAAAGCAAAAGATTCCCCTTGGTAGCAAGCACTGCTTAGGATTGTGCCCCGGTTGGTGGCAATTCCAGCACCCGTGAGCTGGTAGCGACATCAATGGCTGGCATAAGGCTATGTTAATCATTTTGTGAGCCGCGGGAGAACAGAGTGCCGGTGCTCGGTTCTGAGGCAATATCTGGGCCATCCCCTGATCCGGGCTCGGCATCGGATCATCTGTTAAAATACTGCGCGTGCGCAGAGTTGGAAGATCGACTAGCAGGCTGGGCATTTCTATATATAAAAAACGCATCTCCAGAGCGATTTCTTCATTCAGTCTCTTCAGTTGATTGCGAAAAGACGTAACATCTCTGAGGAAATGGACCTGCAGAAGATCAACGCCAATGGTCGAATAGATGGTTACCTACGAATGAAACCGCTGTCCGACCTGACTCCAAAGAAGAGAGAGGTATGCAGTAACGAGGATCCAGAAGGTGCAAACAAAGTATGGAACCAGGACCGTTGTCAAGCTGGAAGGTACTTTCAATACTTTCCTAGCTGTGAGGCTTGTGGAAGTTGTAGAAGATTCTGGAACTCTGGAAACAATGCAGTAAGCTGCTGCTGCTGCTGAGAAGCTACAATTGCAATATTTGGGTGGACGAGACAATAATTTCGAATTTAAAAATGTTAAATAAAGTATTAAAAAAAATGAATGAATCAAATTTTAATGTTTAACCATCGTTCTTAATATTTGTTAATTAGTTTAAGTTACTATGTAAATTTTTTTTCGTTTTATTTAATTAATTTGACTAAGATTTAAATTAATTCGCTAATCAGCAAGTTGAAGCGCGGGAAATTTTAATTGATAATATGTAGGTAATTCAAGCGACAGTATTGGATGGCTCAGAGTTGCACGTAGAGGTCAGTGAGGTAGATCACTGATGCCTTCTTCCACTATTTCGATCACTTTCACTTGAAAGAGCGCTGCACATGCAGAAATAGGGGAAACCCACATCTGTTGTGCATAAGATAGACCCATGACACTTTTAGAAACAGATGAACACCCATGAACGTTCAGGACCGACTGTTGATAAATTGATATTAGTACTGGAAGAAAGTACTGAATAATTTCACGCTAATAATATATGATAAATGATAATATAAAAAGTAACCGAGCTCTCTGTTTTACCGGCCAATGGTAAAATGGCTCCCTACCTTACCGACCGATGGTAAAATGACAATATAAAAATTACCGACCTCCATGTGTCACCGACAAATCGTAAAATGGCTCCCTAACCTATTGACCGATGGTAGAATAATTATGTCAAAATTTGCCGACTTATCTGATTCACGGACCAATGGTAATAAAACTGTTTTACCGTTTGATGGTAACTTAGCATGGAACAGAACCTTATACTGCTAACTTAGCCGAAATCTCCATTACCAACCTCTCTGTTTTACCGGTTTAGCATGGAACATAACCTTAAAATTACCGACCTCTCTGTTTACCGACCGATGGTGCAATGCTATCTCAGCAGGAATCTGCATTACAAAACTCACTGTTTTACCGACTGCCGGTAACTTAGCAGGGAATAGAACCCTTTCTTGGTCGTTCGCGCCATCTGTCGGTGCCGGCCACTTGCGACGGTGGCGTTATCTGTCGCTAACTGATCTGATAGCTGCCTAGCCTAACTACTTGAATTATTCTAAAAAAAACTTTCAATATAAACAGTAATTTTAAATGGGAAATAGTGTGGGACGATGGTTGTGAGGGCTAAGGCGTAGGGTTTGGACCCACTCCGTCACGTCGGCTTGCGGGTTCTATTCCCGTCTCGCACTCTGGAAGAGTCTCGGCGGTCCATGCGGTGAACACTAGCCTAGCAAGGGAGTTGTTAATCTTCGGAGAGTCGTGGGACCGGTACGTCTAGAGAAAAAGCTTCTGTAAGTACTAAACGCCGTTGATCTTGGTGGTTCGGAATCCACCTTAAACTGTAGGTCCCCCTTCCACCACCAAGTAAGTGTGTGGGGGTGTGTAAAGGAATAGGTAAGAGGTACAAGAAAATGGTAAACCCTTAGGGGACACATTAGAAACTTCTATTCCAAATGGGAAAAATAACAAAATAAAAAATGTGTACTCCAGAAACTTGAAACTTATACAAATACAAAATTCATTTAATACTAGAAGAAAATTTAGTCGCGAAGAATTGTTATATTAATTAACAATTTTTAAATTGTCAAGTATACTTTTCGAAATTCAACCTATTCAATTTTTAGTCTGTTTCAAATTTAATAATTTTATATATAAATATTCTAAATAGTTTGATCTCAATTTACAATACACATAACTTTCTGGTTTCTTAAATTCTTCGAAATCGTAGAGTATCAAAATAAAAGACTTGGTATTTGCACACTTTTCAGTTCGAAGGATTTTTTAATTCAAAAATTTTGAATTAGATGCCTCCAAAATAAATTCAAAACAATAAAAAAATTAAGACAGTAATTTCTCAAATTCAAGCCATAAGAATTCTGAATTTTCATGGCAAACGCTAAGTTTTTAATTTTTCTCTATCATAAGTTTAAATTTTGCGATTAAAATTGATATGGTTGTATTTCGAAAAGTATAATTGAAAATTTAACAATTTTTAATTTCTAAACGATTTAAATTTACTCAAATTAATTTAAGTAGTTTAAATTGTGCGGTTAAAATTGAAATGTTTGAATTTCGAAAAGTATAATTGACCATTTAAAAATTATTGTTAATTTCTAAAGGAATAAATTTACTTAAAGTGATAGAAATTGAATAAGGTTTTAGTTTCAAAAAAGTTTTAATATCACAATACTTCGCTAATTCATTTTGTTTTTTGAGTTTTAGATGAAGTTTTGATTTGTTTGAGTTTCAAGATTCTGGAGTACACATTTTTTAATGTTTCCCATTTAAAAGGTTTAGAATTGGAAAATTTTCCATTTTTAGCGGTGAAGGTAAAGGTGAATTTATTTTTTGATTTTAGAAAAATTTGTGTAATCAATTTTTATGTTAAATGATAATTTTGTTAATTTAATAAAAATTTAGATTTCTAGACACTTTTAAATTATATACCTTTGAAGGATTTTAATTAGAAATAGTACACTTTTAATTCCTCTGAATTTAAATGATCTATTTCTGAAAATTCTAATCGGAAAATATTCCATTTTTAACGTTTTAAAATTGTCCTCTTTTGAAATTTTAATCTGAAATCATTCAATTTCGAGATTCTTGAATTTAAAAAAATTGTTTAATTCTGAACGCTTTAAATTAGAAATGAGATCATTTCCACTTCTTCCTAAAGAAATTGTCCACATTTAAAAATTTTAGTTTCGAAGGTTTTGAATTTTGAAAGCTTCTGTTTTAAATTTGTTTTCAATTTCAAATTTTCCAATTTTAAACTCTTTATTCTGAAATGATACAAGTTCAATTCCTTTTTATTCCATTCGAAATATTTGGGGGTTTTAAAAAAAAAACCCAACTAAAATATTTTTAATTGTAACTTCTTCAACTCAAAATTATTTAATACATTTTTCTTAAATTTCAGACGCTTTTAATTCGAAATTATCAAGAACAACTGATATCCATATCATAAACTGGCATCGACTTTGACCTATCACTTACGGTTTACGTGATATTTATTGATAATAATAACAATAACGGTAATTTATGTTTGGAAATTTTACACCTCCCGGGAATATTCCTGGAACGTTCCACTGGAACGTTCCCAAGGTGCCCGCAGAACGTTCCGGGTACGTTCCGTGCTATTAGGGCAACGTATGAATCGACGTCGTAAACTACGTATGAAACGAAGTCGTAAACTACGTATGAAACGACGTCGTAAACTACGTGTGAAACGACGTCGTAAACTACGTATGGAACGACGTCGGAAACCACGTATGAAACAACATCGGAACCTACGTCGTTTACTATACCAATTTCCGACGTAGTTTCCTACGTCGTTTCTTACGTAGTTTCCGACGTCGTTCCATAATTAGTATACGACGTCGTTTTCTACGTAGTTTACGACGTCGTTTGTGACGTCAGAATTTTCAGTAGGGGTGCGCAGCCTAGCGTAGTGAAGAGAACCATTCAGGCTAATAACAAGAATGAGAATCTTACCGAGAATATAACCCGTGGATAAATTCTTTGATAATTCATGAGAGCTATTCAAAGAGAACATAACCTAAAAGTTCAACTCCATCTTTGATAAATTGGTGGTTACTTCAAATTTACATAGTTCACAACACCGAATTTCAATATTTTGACAGAAAAACTTTTTCGATGTGTTTTTTTGTTGTATTGATAAATAAATATATATAAGTAAATAACTTATATACAACTATGTAAATATCGTAAATAATACAAATTTTGTTAAAAATTATGATTTCTTGAATTCTTTTAAATTCCTTAAATTCTCCTATAGTCGGTCATATTCTCCGTTATGTGTCCCGAACTTATTATTATCCTGTATCCAATCCTCTTCGCGTCGGTGAGCTTCTTTGCCAACAGGTAAGGATGTCCCTCCTGAGTTGGTCCGACCACTTAAATCGATGTTCTCGCGTTTGTCCGGGGCTATTGCCTGGTCGTCGCCTCGGTTCGGTCCTATTGCCACTCCCAACTGAACCATGGCCTCCATCCGAGAGAGGCCTATTGTGGGTGGCACTGCGCGATATTGGTGACGTAACCGCATAATTCGTCGCATTGGGGAGTTAACCCAATGCAATGTGGCTGACTGCAAGAGCCGGAGCTCTCGGGCGATGGGGTCGCCACATCCCTATTATTATTATTAGTTGGGTTGAGACCGTAACAGCCCCTGACGCTTGGGTAATCCCGTTGCGTCCCCTTGTGAGCCTAAGTGTGACCTCAAAGCCCTCTCCATAAGGAGAGGACCGCAGCCACGCTGTTGGCTGATATCTCCGACTCACTGATTCAGTAACTGCCAGTAAGTGTTAGACGTTTCCCGTCAACCGCAGGGCAGTGACAAAGGATGTGAGTAGCTGTCTCATCCTCCATTCCGCACAGACGGCAGAGAGGACTTTCCGCAAGCCCTATCTTATGTCTGTGATATCCGAGGTTCCCATGTCCTATAAACATTTTTGTTAGAACTTTGATCTCTTTTCTCCCGAGCTTGAGTATTTCCCTTGCTCGGTTAAAGTTAAGCTTTGAGCCCAAGAGTGTTTTGGCCTGTCTGCAGCAAGTAACCAAATCCCACTCATTCTGAGGTTCCTCAGTCAGCCTCAAAGCCTCAGTTCGTCAGTGCCTCAAAGCACTCCCATACTAATAGCGACGTGGTCGTTGTTCCATTCAAGGCCAATATAGCAGCCCCGCTATCTGAGCAGATACGGATGTTTCTTTTTTTGTCTTACTCCTTGGCCTTGTAGCCGCACTGGAGTATGGCCATAATCTCAGATTGTAGAACTGTGGCGTAGTACCCCAACTCGATTATGAATCCCATTCCATCTACGATATACACCGGCTCCTGCATTCTCCTCGTTCCTGGAGCCATCTGTAAACCAGTTGTCTCCATCACTGGGCAGGTGTGCGTCGCCGTTAATCCATTCCTATATAATTTATTTAGCAATTTTTAGTTTGTAGTTTGGGAAAGGTGGGTGACGAGACATTTTGGGTGCTTTTTGTTTATATTTTCTAAATGGAATCTCATAAGATTTAAAAAAGTGCCAAGTGACTGGGACTTAAAGTGGCCAACTTTTTGGCAACTACCCTTCCGATTATTTAAAGTAAAATTTATAAAACTCCCATGGGCAGAAAGTGATGAAGGCGCGCCCTGCAAGCGCATGCGTGACTTTCTAGATTATTAAATGAAATACTTCTGTTGTTGAATAGCAAATTTCAGGAGATACGTAATTTGAAGCCGCTTTTGAATTATCTTAGTGTTGTGAGATATTTATTTCGAAAATTGTATAAAGTTCATAAAAATGTATACGAAAAAAACTTTAGAAAACAATTCGTTCTAAATTTAAAATTAATATAAATTACTGGCACTATACCCTGCTTAAAATGACGGATAGGATCCGATAGAGTCAGATACAAAGCCGGATAAATGTGCGAATAGCACACGTCGTATTTTATTCCGTCTCTATCTGGATCTCTTTCGGTTCGTAAAATCTTAAACGGAAAATTCGCGACTCTATCCGGAATTTAATCTGGATGACATATGGAAAATAGCATTTTATCTGCCCCTATGCGGAACTTTGTCGGAACTTACATTAGAAGACTGTTTTCGTTTAAGTATAAAAATGGTTCTCTATCTGAATCTATTCGGCTTTGAAGCGAACATCGGAAGCAGAAAACTGAATTATTTGCCCGACGGAATCTTATGCGGCCCTATCTGGAACAATGTCGGAACTTACATTAGAATACTGTTTTCGTTTAAGTCTAAAGACTGGTTTCTATGTGGATCTATCCGGCTGTAATGCGACCATCGGAAATAGAAAGTTGAATTATTTTCCCGACGGAATCTTATGCGGCCCTATCAGGAACTATCTCGGAACTTACATTAGAATACGCTTTTCGTTCAAGTCTGAAAACGGTTTTCTATCTAGATCTATCCGGCTTTGAAGCGAACATCGGAAACAGAAAACTGAATTATTTGGC
>CAKNWW010201231.1:0-11189 GCA_932074435.1 Andricus kollari
TATCAGAACAGGGAAGTATTAAATCACCTAGTTCGCCCTATCCTTCCCGCAAATCTTCAAGATGAAGGTATGATCCAAGCTAAAGAAATCATACGTGCTATCAAACCACTTAACGGAGAAGACGATGTAGGGACAGAAGACTTTATAAAAATGGTAAAAAAAGCGAGAAAGCGTTGTAATCAACCCGATCTTCTATTAGACTTCGTGATAGCGGAAAAAATTCAAGGAAACGCGGAAAGAGCCGTAAGATTCACCGCTATCAACTCCTACGAAGAGCTTTATGAAACATAGCGCCAAAACTTAAAACAAACGGGATCAGTTTCTGTGTTGAGAAGTATGTTAGAAAGTTGCAGACAGGGACCCACGGAAACGGTTCAGAATTTTAACCTTAGATTTCGGCAGGGAATTAACGAGCTAAAATACGCAGTTCAAAACGAAAGTTATGGGCCAATGGAAAGATAAATAGCTATTAGTATTGAAGAAAAGGAATGCCTAAAGAGATACTTATTAAATCTCAAACGCGAAATAGGGTTGCAGGTAAAAGCTCAAAAACCCAGTAATCTAGCAGAAGCACAAAATCATGCTATAGAAATGGAGATGTGCCTACGCGAAGCACAGCCCACAAGAACACAAACCGGATTCAGAGCGCCAATGCGACATGCCCCTCAAATCCCTCAAAGAACATTTTTACCTTCACAAAAAGCGCAGCAGACAACACCCTTATACCGATCACCCCAATCTGGAATTACTCAAGGCACCGGTACTGACAAATCTAAACTGACTTAGCACAAGTGTGGAAAATTGGTGCCAATCGCCGCAGCAAAGAAATTTTCCAATAGGTACATTCCAAAAGCGACCGCCGCAAATCAGAACCATCCAGGAAGAGAATTATTTAGACCACGAACACATGAGCCAAGAGGAAGTAGAGGAGCAAATCAATTACGAGGATACAGCCGAGTATCAGCCATATGTGGAAAGCTCCAGTCAATCGTGGGACGAGGAGCAAACGGAAATACTTATAGATTACGCGTCGACTCCGGGTCATCTATAAATCTTATCAAACAAAACACAGTACCAAGCGGTACCACCCCTTTTCAGATGAAAAAGAACTTCCTTATGGGCAACGATAAACACACATCGACGGAAGCAGTATACGTGAACTATTTTAATAAAAAACATCTTTTCCACGTAGTTCACAACGACTTCCTATTACCTGAAGAAGGTATCATAGGAATACCTTTTATCATGAAATTTCAAAGATATGCTATCACCCCGAGATTTCTAATACTTGAACAGGTGAAACTACCATTACATACGGACGGTACCTACGTTCCCGGGAGAACCGCGAAAGTAAATAATATCAATTTAGAATCTGACCTTAACGCAGACGTCTGGATAGATGAAGGTGAAAATGTGCCATCCGGAATCTACCGGATAAGGAATGGGAAATTGCAGGCACCCTTCTTTAACTATTCTAATAGGCCGATAAGAGTGACCGCACCAACTTACGAACCTATCGATAGAATAACCAAAATCTCAGAACAAGAAATAAAGAAAGCTGAACAAATTAATAAGCCAAGGACTCTAAATTTATTAGAAAAAACCTGCATGGACCACGTTGAGTCAGAACTGGCCGATCACATTTGGCAAATTATTTCCCAATACACCGATGTATATACTTTAGTCAGAGATCCCATACCTTGCACAAATCTAACCGAACACGAGATCATTTTAAAGTCCAGTAAAATTGTCAACATTAAAGCCTATCGACCGCCGGAAAGCCAACAAAATTTTGTGAAAGAAGAAGTAGCTTCTTTACTCCAGCAAAGCATAATAAGGCCTTCAAGTTTACCTTTCAACTCACCAATATGGGTCGTACCCAAAAAGGGTGGAAAACTGCGAATGGTTACCGATTATAGAGGGGTAAACCTTGACACCGACCAAGATGCTTACCCTCTACCTGTAATAGATGACATTTTAGATCATCTGGGCAAATCAAAAATCCTTTCTGCATTCGATCTTTCATCAGGATTTCATCAAATCCCTATGAAAGAAGAATCTAAAAAGTATACAGCTTTTTCCACAAAAGACGGACATTTCGAATTCAATAGGATGCCGTTTGGGTTAAAAAATGCTCCGGCCACTTTTCAGCGCATGATGGATCAGGCGCTACGGGGACTCGTCGGAAAGCATTGTTTTGTGTACCTAGATGACATAGTTATTTTCGGACAAACTATCAAAAAACACAATCAGAATTTAATATTACTACTCGACCGACTCAGAGAGACCGGATTAAAATTACAACCTGCAAAATGCGAGTATCTGAGACCTGAATTGGAATACCTGGGACACCTCATCACTGCCGAAGGTATGAAACCTGACCCAAATAAAGTCAGCGCAGTAAAAGGATTCAAAACGCCTAACGATGTGAAGCAAGTTCAATCTTTCCTAGGGTTAGCAGGATATTACCGGAAGTTCATAACAAATTTTTCGCACATAGCGAAACCCCTAACCGAACTCGCGAAAAAGGACAACGCATTTAAGTGGACCACAAAACATCAACTAGCGTTTGATCAACTTAAGAACGTATTATGTACAGCACCAGTACTGCGATACCCTGACTATAGTAAGGAATTCGTGCTCACCACGGATGCCTCAAACGTAGGACTAGGGGCTGTCCTTAGCCAAGATGGCCACCCCTGCTTCTTCATATCCAGAACTCTCAACGGAGCCGAGCAAAAGTACTCTGCCACGGAAAAAGAGTTACTGACCGTGGTATGGGCCACGCTACGTTCGAGACAGTACCTCTTAGGAAGAACATTTAGAATACAAACTGACCACCAAGCCCTGAAGTGGCTTCACAATGTGAAGAATCCTTCATCGAGATTATTACGCTGGAGATTAAGATTGGAAGAGTATTCATACAAGCCAATTGAGCACATAAAAGATAAAGAAAACAAGGTGGCTGACTGTCTTTCCAGATTGTTTCCAATAAGAAGGGACCTGTTACAGGAAGCTGTCAAGAATTCCGAGATAAGTCCCGAGGAACTGGAATCCAGACTACCCGATATAGAGATCTTTGACGCCTCCGGTGTCGAAAAAGAATTAACTACTCCACCTCCAAATCAAACGAACTTCGAGAAGCAACCCGTGAAGAAAGCGGAGAGAGAAGGAACGCCCCCAATACCAACGCGAGAAAACCTCCCCGAATATGATAAAGAGTTGTACGAGCAATTCCAGAGTTTGCCCAAGGAAAGAGGCGATAACAATTCCTTGAAAAAACCGAACGCAGGAGGAAAACTGTGGAAGAAAATTCAGAAACGACCGTCAAACGATCAGAATTTAGTAATCCTGCCAGTCTATGACGAAAGAAAGTGGCTCACAAGAGTTATCGACATAGTAGCGGACTTTAGGAATCGGAAATTGACTATAGCCAGGTTACACTTTATGGATCCTACCATAAGACCTTTAGAAAAACTTAAAATTGAACAATTCATCCACTTCTTTAGCCGGAAATATGAAAATTACTTAAATATTTACTACTGCTTCTCACCAATTAAGCGAACTGACTCAACAGGAGAAACAGGAAATATTAAAGGAAGCGCATGGCTCTATTTCTAACCAATACTTTGGCGAAAATAAAACTATAGATAAAGCGAAACAGTTAGGAGAATGGAAGAACATGGAAAACGATATTTGCAGCTATGTGAAGAAGTGCCCCATATGCCAACTTCAAAAAACCACGCGAATCAAGAGGCAGGCCGAAGCTATTATACCAGACACACCTGTTAATCCCAATGACAAAGTGACAATGGACATTTTCGGGCCTCTTCCTATTACGAAAAATGGGAACGAATACATACTCAGTGTACAGGACTAACTGACTAAATATCTAATGCTGATACCACTGAAAGATGCTAGGTCCGAATCCATCATCGAAGGACTCTTCGATCATTTCATTTATATATTCGGAGCCCCGAAATCTATCTTTACAGACCAGGGAGCAAACTTTGTTTCCGAACTAGTTCAGAATTTCGAGAAACTGTTCAGAATAAAGCACGTGAAAACAACAACTTATCACCCTCAAAGTAACTCTGTGCTCAAATACCTTCTAAGCAAGACGGAATCGGAATAAATCCGTTTCAAGCCACTTTTGGCAGAACCGATGCTAATTTGCCGTCAACTTTAGCCACCACTCCCTATTTAAAATATCAAGACTTGCTCGACATGTGGAGAGAAAGGCACGAGCAGTACCTGCAGAAAGCAAAAGAAAAGTTACACCTTCAGAAGGAAAAATACAAACGGTACCAAGACTCCAAGATAGTTTTACCACAATATATCTATGAACCGGGAGACCTGATCAAGTTCATTAATCACAATGCGACCAACAAACTCTCTGCAAGTTGGAAAGGACCCGCAACTATAATAGAAAAGCTAGATAACAATAACTACATAATACTGTTTAGCAATGAAAGAACGAGAATCCACGTTAACCAGATCATGCCTTATTTTTTATAGAATGAAGATCTTGGCATTACTGACAATTCTGATGCAAATCTGGACAACGAAAGGAAATTACACCCTAACACCGATTACCGGGAATATATTTATCGAAGAAATAGGCACAGCCCACCTTTACCATGAAACTTGGAAGCTAGTCATAAGCATCAACGATACCAGCCTACAGCAAAGGTTAGATATAGTTCGCGACATAATAAGACTCGCGATTCGAGCGTGTAACTCAAACTGCGCCGAAGAAAAGGAGATTAGACTAACTGGCGAAAGGTACGAAAGAGCCAGAAACAAACTCCAACTACTAAACCAGGTAATGGGTAACAAACGACACAAAAGAGGTTTGATTAATGCTATTGGTGATATCGCTAAAACTCTGTTCGGGACTCTAATTAATAACGATCTCGAACATATCAACGAAGGATTCGATCAATTATACTCGGATAATAAAAATATGGCTCAAGCCTTACAAAACCATACCAAAATCTTAAAAGTATTATTGGACTCTTCTTCGATTAATTACGGTGAGTTAAAAACACAATTAAAACAAGAACTTAGCAACGCCGAGCAAATCAGAAGAAGCCTCAACAACAATACGAAGAATTTATTCGTTACAACAAAAATTCTAACTTGCGAAATTTTGATAGAAGAATTAACAGAGGATATTAACATATTATTAACAGCAATAAATAACGGGAACTAGGTATCACCTCGACGCCGACCCCGAGAGTTATCAACATATTATCGATATCAGCGAGGTCAACGTAGCTATTGTCAAAAAATCCCTCGAATATTTCATCAAGATACCTATATTAGAAAAAGAAGAGTACATTATCAACCATGTAATCCCTATTCCACAAAAAGTACAAAATATCCACCTTGCCCTCCTCCCAGAACACGAGTTTATATTCCAAACTAAAACAGGATACGTACCTACTGACAAAGATACACTGAATAAATGTAAAGACTTAGCCCAATACAAAATTTGCATCGAAACCAACCAGATTATAGGATAATAGAGACAGACAACTGCGACGCCAGTATAATTAAAAAATCACAAGAGGAAGCCAAATGTATCTTCTCACCTTTTAAATTGCATAGCGACAGTTATATTTTAACTAACAAAGGGTACATAATACTACCTACACGTAGACTTAGCTTAGATCTCGTATGCGAGAACTCATTATCCACAGTAAAACTAACCGAAAACACTCTAGTTCAAGGACCGGGCTGTACAATTATGACAGATAATGTACAATTGTATTTAGAAAGAAACGCAGAGTATAAAAAATATTTCATAAACAATAAAACATATAATGTACCTTACGATAAAAATTCGTTAGATAAACTAGATGACCATTTGATTACTCTACCTAGAGAAGTAAACGTCGATGTACTTAAACAAATGAGGCTGAGTTTAGATGATACTGAGAATTTGTTAAGTTAAATAGGGAGTCACCATCGGTTCTCAACATTGTCAGAGAAAGCTTTCGAATGCTTAAGATACCTAGGATATGCTAGTATAATGTTAATTACGCTATATACACTTCATAAATGCGGATTCTGGGAATTGATATCAAAATGTATTCCAAAAAAGATTTGTATATTCTGCGTTAAAACCAATGTGCAAAATGCACCTGCGCCAACTGTTATTTACTCTAACGTTCCTCTAGTAGAAGAAACACCTCTGCATATAAAAAATAAAAAGGTTACCTTTCATTAGAAGGGTATAGGGACTAAACTATGTCTAACAAGGGGGGTGTAACAGTGGCATACGCCCACGCCTCTAGATAAGACAAAAGGGCTATATATTGTAGCGCTTTGGCCCAGCGCATCAGTTCTAGTTCACCCTAATTACTATTCAGAATAAAGAAACGTCTCTCTGACTACGCGTCAGCGCGACAACTTTTTAAAAAGTTGAATATTGTTTTGACCCCGTCAAACTAGTGATGTACTAATAAAAAAAAAGTACCTTCTCAATTAAGCATTTCGCGTAAACATTTTTAAGCGTATATTTTAATTTGACCTTGACTTTACGTCGAAAAGACGTTTCTGTAGTGATATACCTCTGTGTAAGTGTAACATGTATAAGCGAAGGGCTCTAGAAAATGTTTCAAGAGCGTTCTACAATTATTTTCTTACTAATAATCAGAAGCTATACAGTACGTGTTTTTGTGATAACTTTTCAGCTTATTGGAAGAGCTTGCTTAATTGACACTACAGAAAAAAAATCAATTAAAATATCTGTTGAAAGAACGGTAGTTGGTTTGATAATGTCTTTCACTGAAAAATTTACCATCAATAAAATAACAATAATATTTCAAAATATTGAAGATGTGGAAGAAAGAGTAATATACGACCCATTTAAAAATATTTGGTCTTGATTTTGTCTCGAATGTCTTCAGGACCATGATGTCTGGTTCCGTCTCACCAGCTAGACATTGGAGATGTACAGACTTGTCTTGCATGTATGGCTGTATTGCTGTGCCAAAACAAGACCTGGTAGACTTGTCTTGAGATACGGACTGATACTTTATGTATTGGTTTTATTACTACCGTCAAAATCCGTCATTCCCAGATTGGTTGAGACCAAACAGTTGACATCTGCTCTGGATTAAAAATTTACAACCAATGAAACTTGTAATTTTATAATGAATGATTTTTTTATTAAAAATTTAAAACCTGTCCGTGTCAATAACTATATGCATATAAAATTTTCCTTAAGGAGGAACATGCGATGAGTAAGATCCAAGATTCTTTAATGTCCTTTTAGTATGTTAAACTTATATTAATTCCGCGTCATTTGGCAAAATATAAGAATTTTTTATCACATTTTGTAGGAAATATAAGCTTTTAAACAAACATTGTGCGTTATGCACCCAACATAAGAGACTCATATAAATCGGAGATTTCTGTTCGAAAATGCAAGATATTTAATCACAAAAGTGATCAAATTGATGAATCAATCTTCTTACTTCCAGCAAAAATAAAAAACCGGGATTTTACCACTGTTTAATATTTGTGAACTAATTTTTAAGTTGAATAAATAACCTGTCAACATAAAAAATGAATGGAACGGGGCAACACTGTAGTCTGCGGTTGCTTTTCAGCATACCATATATTAGCAGACGCTCCGAAGTTCGAACAGGGCTGCCAATTAAATTGGCGAGAAGTAATTCAAATTTGAATTATCGGAATTACAAATCACAGAAAACAATCCATAATAAATAAACATTCGCAACTTTCTTTAATTTTAAATTCATGATATAAATACATAATACTTAAAAGAGTCTATATGGGTATATAAATTCGTAATTCAAAAAATATATATTAGTACGTACTCGTATACAAATTCCAAATAAATTTGATTATTTTCAAACTTTGAATTTAAATTAAAAAAAAAACAATACGTATAAAAATCCTATGAATATAAATGCGGAATATTTTTAAATTCTAAGTTTATTTTAAAAACAATATTTATAGAACTGTAAATATAAATTCGGAATGAAGTCGGAATATTTAGAAATTTATAACAAAAACAATACTTTATAAAAATTCTGTAAATATAATTTTGGAATAAAGTGAGATATTTTAAATTTATAACAAAAACAATCCTTATGAAAATTCTGTAAATATAATTTTGAGATGAAATCGGAATATTTTTAAATTTTTAATTTGAAACTTGTAACAAAAACAATACTTATAGAAATTCCGTCAATGTAAATTTGGAATAAAGTGAGATTTTTTCATATTGAATTTGAAATTTATAACTAAAACAATAATTAAATTTTTTATTTGAAATTTATAACATCACCAATCCTTATAAAAATTCTGTAAATATAATTTTGGCATAAGATAAAAAATTCTTAATTTCTTAATTTGAAATTAATAACAAAAACAATAGTTATAGAAATTCCGTAAACATAAATTTGGAATGAAGTGCGATTTTTTTAAATTTGAAATTTATAACAAAAACAATGCTTAAATTTTGAATGTAAAATTCATTACGAGACCAATACTTATAAAAATGTTGTAAATATAACTTTGGAATAAAGGACGAGTTCAAATTTATGACAAAATCAATACCTACAAAAATTCTGCAAATATAATTTTGGAATAATGTAGGCAATAATAATAAATAATAATATATAAAAAATAATAATATCTAAATGACAGAGGCACTTTACATGACGCACACCACATCTCTTTTGCCAGCATGTACAGCTCAACTATTCGGCGACTTTGTAGTGTTTCAATGTTTTCACATTCAAACTCATTCACTGCTATTTTTCTCCTCTTATTTGCTTCCCGAATATGCTCTTTCCACTTGAGCTTTCGATTTGTCGGGAACCGACCTTTTCCACGAAACCTTTCTGATGCCATGTTTCACGCGTTTCAAATACTACAGCTGACTACTACGAAAGTCAAGATGCTGTATATATTCCGCAACGTTGCCACGTTTCTTTGGAATTTAACAATTGACAAAATAACTCAAAATATTACGTTTTCGAACAAAAAAAAACTATTTGTTATTAAGAAGCACTATCTATATCAGTACAACAACTTATTTATTAAATGGTATTAATAGGAGTGTTTTAAAATAATATTTTTTTAACTCTTCTGGGTTGGTACGACTGCATTTTTCAATTTTATTTAGTAAATTTTTCAATTATTTTACAATTGATTTTTAAAATTTGGCACATATTTGAATCTCATTAAACTAAAGAATTTGTCGGTAATACTTATGTATTTTATATCGGTCTATTTATGTATAATATCACAAACACTCACATGGCTTAAAAGTTGCGCATGTTCCTAATTAAAAATATTAAAACTGTCAGCTTTTACAAGTAACTAGTGAACTGTTGGAGACAGGAAAAAATGGACAACATTTTTAGATTCGCAATCCAAAGATCATGAATATTGCAGATAAACAAACTTATTAATACATAAATAGTCTCAAATAGTCTGGTTTCGTCTAACGAGCTACACACACAGAATAACTTAAAATTGTCTTGGATTAATCTTTACCCAAGACAAAATCAAGACCAAATATTTTTAATTTGACAGAGACGGTCATACATATACCTGTACCAATGCAATGGGATGATGATATTGAAAATAGTGAAAAATTCTATTTTATGGCTCGAAATGCATACATTACTTTTCATCAAAGGAAAAAGGAGAAGAAACTCGTTTTCAATATTTTGATTTGATCATGATACGTAAAAATAAAAATGCCGAGTATACTATGGAAAAATATGAACCACGCCCAGAGGAGAAACATTAAATAAGTTCTCGTGCGAGTACTGCTCTACCAATTTGGATGAATTAGGTGAATATTATCATCAAAACTATGATCTTGATGGGATATTATTATAAGAATGTGAATGTCGGTTACATTACAACATAAGTGAAGCTTTGTTTTCAATTTGATATTCATAATACCATCTTAGTGGTCTAAACATGAACACCCTATTGTTTGAATACAGGCGAAGTATAGTAACACTAATTTACTTAAGTGAAGCAATTTCAAGAAAGCCTACAATACACCTTTTTTATATAGAAGACAATGATAAATATTAATAATAAGAGCATCTGTGATAAAGAAGATAAAAATTCATAAAATTTATCAAATAATTTTCATTTGAAAATAACATCTACATAGAAGAAGAAAAAATATAAGAAAAACTTGGTAACATCTTATGATCAAAACAAAACAAAAACATTGATGTATAATAGTCACGTTTTGTAAAATGTTAAAAAATGCATATAAAATATTATGATCAATAGAAAAAGTTTCATTCTTGTGGTAGAATGTCACCCACAAAAATAATTTTTGCTCTAAATATTTTTTCGAAACATTAGGCTTAGTTTTTATGGAGGATTCTCCAGATTTGTATTCGTAGCAGCAATTCTTATGCTTATTATTTGAGGCAAAATTTATCAAACTGATTCTCGTTTGAAAATTTTTTCTAAATAAAGAAATAATGCTACAAACACTCGGTATAAATTTTGACCGACGATGAGAAAATATTATCTTTATTTAAAAGTTTAAAACCATAGATACTTTAAAATTTGGTTTAAATAATTTTGATTCTTGATACGTCTTTGAGGGTTTGAATCTTCTGAGTTGCGAATTTATAAATTGATGTAAATTAAATCGCTCCAATAAAACTTTTTCTCTTTATATTTCAGTCTGAAATTTTCAGGAACTGTTTGTAGGAAATTCGAACTGGTCGTAAAACACTTCCAAATTTATCCATACATTTCTCATAGTGATGAGGATGTAATGTATATATCCAATGAGTCACTTTTTGTAAGGTCAATAGAATAAAGAGACAATAAGTATTTTCCAATTAATACTATACAATGAGACGTTTCGGCGAAGATTGGAGTCCTCATCAGTCACATTTATTAAAGTTTCTAAAAAATGTTATAAATAATATAAATAATTATAAAGTTTAAATAAGCGAAAAATCAGAGAAACAATGTGTTTATATAAATAATAAAGAAAAAACATACCTAAGAAGAAAAATGCCAAAAAATGGTCATTATTGTGTAAGACAGAGTCAAAAATTGTAGTTAAAATTAAATAAATAAATAAAAACGTAGGATGGAAACACAACGAGGTATGTTTTTTCTTTATTATTTATATAAACACATTGTTTCTCTGA
>CAKNWW010201234.1:0-14245 GCA_932074435.1 Andricus kollari
ACGTCTGTCGATCGCCGATCAACGGATGGCTCGTGGTTATGTATCAAAACATCGTTTTTTCCGTATTTTTGACATTTAATAAATGACATTTAATTTATGTTTCAATTCGAAATCCGCAAAAAAACGTAATTTTTAATTTAAAAAAATATACTTATTTTAATTGCATAAAAAATTTTGTTGTTTAAAATTATAAAAATATCATCAATATTAATAAATTAAGGATTAAATGAATTGGAACCAATAAACTTTCTATCATTTAGGTCATATGGAAGTTTTCATTCTGAGTCTCAAAATATCTTATAGGTAGATGGATCATCGCCCGACTGATGTCCCGGAGACGCGTGTTCGATTCCCGCCAGCTTTCGTTTTCTCCTAACCCGATTTTTCTGTTTCAGCTTTGTAATATAATGTTATCTTTTAAGAATATATACATATATGTTATTTCTAATGCCGTCAATTCTTAATTTAAATAAATGCGAATTGTGTTAAATGTAGAATATGTGTGTAGGTAGGTAGGCTTGCGTGAAAGTTAGCAACACGTGTTTATTTTTTTTTTACTATTCAGACTGCAGCATATTTTGCCAACCAGTTAGTAATTCGGTGCGCACGGTCCCTGCGCATCATTTTACTACAGTACTTTGTAAATACTGTTATCTTCTACAGATATTAATCCAACAAATTTACTATTTTCTCCTATCAAAGTTAGTAAATGGCAGTAGTGCAGACTTGCAGTTTTACTACAGAGGTTAATAAATACTTCAAATGTCATTTACAATAAATGCAATAGTTTCAACTTTTATTCCAATATATTTTATAATTCTTTAAGTAGCTACGAGTTACTATTGAGGTTAGTAAATATTATTAAAATTTGCGTTTTGCCCCTCATTGCAGAGTTCAGATAGTAAAATCTAGTGTGATTTTTAACAATAAATACAAACAAGGGTTTCTCAGTGTAGGCTCGTGAATTCTTTAAATCGTAATTTTCAACTTTTTAATTATTATAAAACACAAAAACAATGTTTTACTTGACCATTGAGCATGTCTCTTGTATATAATCTGGCATATAAGTTGTGTTTTTAATTAGTTTCTTATGTTATGCGCGCAACCGTATTTCGTATCAAAAAACTTTGCCATGAAAAACCGACTGTTTTTGAGAAAAAAGCAGCTCTTTTGAGGTAACTTTAATTTTAATTACAGTTGCATTTCAAGTAGGTGAGTGAAACTTATATCAAACAATAAAGTAATTAAATAAATAAAAGTCATGAAATGACAAGTGGCTCCGATATGTTTTAAGGGAGAGAGCGCTTCGTAAAGTGGAAAAAGATAAAAAATGACTCCTCGGTTTTTCTAGTGTTAAGGGGAAATATGAATGAAAAGTGTTAAGGATTAAGAGCGAAATAAAAAACGGCGTAAAACCGAGTACATGCATTTTTTTACAAAATAAGCTTAGCGAATTTTGCGCACAAAGACACAATTCTTTATTCCCAACCGTGCGCAGTGCGCACACCTGAAGATCATCAATGGGGTTTGTTTTCGGTTTTCCCAATAATTGGCGCCATCGAGACGTATCATCGAATTCCATTTTATTTAACTAACAAAAAAATAATTATCTCAAAATTGAAACCAACTATACTTGTTTCCAAAATGAAAAAATGTCCAAAAATAGGCTTCACAAAGTTTTGATATAATTATTGCTAAAGAGATCTAAAACAAGGTTCAAAGTCCGTTGAGAATTATACCTTCTAGTATAATTTGTTCGTGGAAATCCGAAGTAGACGCACTGTGTGGCGCCTGCACGTGGCAGTGATACGAGCAAAGGCCACTTGAAGGGACTTTATAACGTTTAGAATCTTCAGCAGAGTCTCCATGCTGACTAATTACTAGACTGGATTAGAAAATAATTGAATACAAATGGACAAAGGGTCACAAAGCTGATTTAGCTTATCGAGCCGTAGTACATGTAACAGAGTACATATAAAGCGGCAAGCCAAACAGAAGTTTCACTCAGCTCGACAGCATGGCACAAGTTCCTTTGAAATCAAGTCAAATTCTAGCCTATAATTTCTAGGAGGAAGTTCTGGTCACTTTTCGCTTCGCCGAGCTTTACTCCGTTTATGCTTCAAGAATCGAAAGGGATGCGCATGTCTAGCGGACATAAATAAATAAATGAGTGAGTGAGGGAGTGAGTGGGTGGGTGGGTTGTAGGTGCGTGGTTGAGTGAGCGAGTGAATGAATGAGTGCATGAATGAATGAATGAATGAATGAATAAATAAATAACTAGGTAGCTAGGTAGGTAGGTAGGCAGGCAGGCAGGCCGGCAGGTAAGTAAATAAATAAATAGATAGATTTTTTTTAATACGAGGAGGGAAAATTTTGTGTAAGACACCCAGCCTAAGATTTGTCTTAATTAAAAAACAAAACGTAGGCCGGTTAGTGTCGCATTGTTGCCGACTGAAACCCCTCCTGCTTTACCTCAACACAACGGATTGGAAACCGCGTGAGCATTACTTCCATGCGGGTGTTGTCTTTTTACTTATCTGGTTCTTAAAACTTTATGCTGTTTTTCTTTGGTTCCGATTATGTCTGTTATTGAATTTTGTGTTGTTTCCCATCCTTTCGATGATTCTAGGAGCGTTGTCATCATATTATCTGGTGTAAAGTTCTTACTCGTCTGGTTTTTCAAACCTCAGCTAGCTTTTTCCCACCTTAAGCATGAGGATAACCTTTCCTGCCATCTTCCATCAGGTTTTCTGCACATTGCTTTGGGTCTGCACTATACTTTTCTTTCCTTTCATTCGCCAAAAAATCGATGGGTGGAAATTTTTGCGATTACACCGTCCTTTTCCGCTGCAATAGAGCGATACCCGCTACACACTCTTATCCTCATAACCTTCTGCAATCTGTACACCATGCTTATACGTATTCTCCTTTTGGATGCTCTTGGTACCCTCGTATTGAGCATGAGTCTTGCCAGGGCTGTCATGGTCTTTTCTGCCTTCTCGACCGTTTTATCAATGTGCACGCTATAGTTGAATTTGGTGTCCAACCACACTCCTAATTGCTTCAAGGATTTCCGGGGATATATTTCAACTTCCTGAACGTTAAAGCAAATTTGACTGATCTTCCTCTTGGTTGTCAGGAGTTTTACTTTTGTTTTTTCGGGTGCTATCTGGAGTTTATTTTCCTCCATATATTTCACTACTCTAAGTATCGCCGTGTTATCAGCTGCCATTGACAGTTTTTCGGTCTTTTCTATCACAACCATGGCTATATCATCGGCAAAGCCGACTAGATAAACACCTTCTGGTAGGTCCAGTTTCAGGACGTCGTCATATTGAATGTTTCAGAGGCTTGGGTCCAGAACAGAGCCTTGAGGAGCGCCGCTTTTTAAATCACTTGTCCTTGTCTTGCCTTCAGCCTCAAAAATTACTGTCCGTTCAGAGAGATATGAAGCTATTAGACATATCAGTGTTTCATCTATGTCTCTTCTTCTAAGGCTATCGAGGATGACTTGCCACGAGGCAATGTGAAAGGCATTTTGCACGTCTAGCGTGATTAAGGCACACAGACGTCTGCATGTTTTTGAATAGGCGGTCGCTTTTTATGCTATATCTACTACCTCCCTGATAGCATATATGGTTTGCCGACCTTCTCTAAACCCATATTGGTTTCTTGCGAGGTCACCAGTATGCTCAAGTTCCTTTTTAAGCCTCCCGAGTATCAAGTGCTCGCGCAGCTTCCTTTCAGCATCCAGGAGGCAAATCGGTCTAAACGAGCTGGGGTTTCCAATTGGCTTGTTTCTTTTCCTTAGGAGAACGAGTTTTGACCTTTTCCACATTTCAGGAAATTCACCTATTGCAGTTGAAAATTCAGAAACCCTCTTCGGGAAAACTGTACTGGTTTACGTGTTGGGAAGAGGTGCTTTTCTACCTCTTCTGTGGCTTCCATAGTTTGTTGAGGTTTGGCTGGGTATCCCTCAAGTTTTTTAAAACTATTTGGTACCCCTTCCCTCATATGTCGTTATCAACTTCGTCACGAATAGTAGACCAACGTCCTTTCTTTGCAACCTTAATAGTTTTCTGTTGCTCTTTCTGGCTCTCGGTCAAATTATCCCAAAGAAGGCGCCTCAGAGCAGGGTTGTTCTTCTTTCCAGCTCTTTTATACTTCCTTCTTTATTGGATGCAATTTTGCCGTAGCTGTACAAGTTCATGGTTCCACCAGCACCAGTACACAGGCCAACACCACTTGAATGATTTGAGTTTTGGCATGCAGGCATTGCACATGGCTCTCAGCACATTCGAAAATACCTCAGCCGATGTTGTAGTGGAATTTATTGCTATTCCTTCTAAGGGTCGCCGTTTCTCTTCGGTGTTGATCTTCCCCTATCTGCTTGCCTTCTACTGAGATAGCGGGGTTTATCTTCGAACGTAAAAGTGATGTAATTATGGTCGCTAAGGGACTCGTTATCAGTGACTTCCCAGTCAGCTAATTTCCTTCCAATACCTTCTGTCACGAGCGTTATGTCGAGAATCGATCTATAGTTGGACCTTTCGAATGTTGGCTTTTCTCCTATGTTTCTCACAATGAGATTGTGTGCCTACTTATTCTAAGTACTCCGACAGCTCCTCAGTATTCCTATTTGGTGAGGCATAGGAGCTGTATAGTGTGGAAGATTTCATAGCAACCCAGCAGAAACTTCTACCGCTTCCCTGAGCGTCTATGACAATATTTTCATCCAATATCTTAATGGCTGTATCTAGTTCGTCAACATATAGCCAATCTCTCCTACTTTCTATGGCTTTTTTATTGGGTTAACATCGTACTAGTACTTTGGCTTTTATATCTTTGGCAGTAGCTAGAGCCATATCAACGGCAGAGCGACTCCTATTGGTGTTTATTTGGAGGATTCTCATTTGGACTTACATGCAATAATGGTATCTTCGTCCTCATTCCTTCTTCCTTGCGGCCTCCATTCCTATTTATTTGATGTCCCTATTTGCCACAGCTTAGACATAATAGTACATTATGTATCGAGGGTGTAAAGAAGTCAAAATAGCTGTACACTCTTGAGACACACCATACTTGTTGTCCTACCCTCCTTGAAAACAGCCCAGGTGCGGAATTCGGTCGGATGCCAGAGATTGACCATCTTCCCAAAGTCGGCCCTACTTTGGTAACCGATCTATGGTAACCAGAGTTGGACCGACTAAGGTGATTCCGAACTGCCATGGTCTCACCGACGTTGGCAACCGACGTCGGCGGTGGGCGAAAAGCCGACTGTCGTCGGCCCAACTTTGGGCCGACGATCGGATAAACTGTGGCATATTGGCCGGTACGACCGCAAGAATGCGGAGGTCCGACTCTGTATACAACAGTCGGTTAGCCACAACTCACCTTGATGCACCCGATGGTCGGTCAAACCTTGGCCCAAATATGGGTCGGCCGTCAGACAAACGCTGGTTCATTGTTTCTAAAAGACCGTGAAAGTACGGTCCGCCCGACTCTGAGCAATAGATGTCCCGGCCATCGCAATAACATTGGCTTGTAGAAGTCACCATGTTGCAGCCGAAGGTCGGCCAAACCTTGGCCCAAATATGGGCCGGCCATCGGACAAACGCTGGTTCATGGTTTCAAAAAGACCGTGAAAGCGGGGACCCGACCGAAACTTTCGTTCCATTTCGTTACTGACCATTGAACAAAATAATTTTGATTAAATCATTAATGTAATTTCAGATACCTAATTTCATCTAAATCTAGAAATAGCAGTTCAAGGTTTAGTGAAAAATTATTTTTTTCTATTAATAACGAAATGGAACGAAACCTTCGGTCGAGTACCTGCGTGAAAATACTGTCGACCCGACTCCGGGCAGAGATGGCCCGACCATCGGCATATCATTGGCTTGTACAAGTCATCATGATGCACCCGACGTCGCAGTATGCGATAAAATTTCTAAGTTTCGTCGATGCGAATTTTAAATGCTCATTAAAAATCACATTTTATGTCATTATCAAAAGTTGTGAAATAGCCTAAAACGCGAAAAACAAAATATTACACGAAGAAAAATTATTCAAAGTGGGCTTCAAGAAGAAAAAATTGTTTGAAAAAATTTTCTTTAAAAAAGTTTAAAAACAAATTGATTAAAAAAATTTTAGATAACAAATTTTTGAAAAAGAAATATAAAAAAAAAATTTTTTGAAAAAAAATTGAAACAAAAATTTTGAAAAAAAAATTGCTGAAAAGTTGCTCAAAAAAAAGTTTGTTGAAAAAAAAATGTAAGGCTTTCAGCCCGGGGCTACGAAACCCTTAAAATTGTAATGGGTTGAAATTATTCATTTAAAAGTTATTTCACTTATATTCACGTTAACAGTTAATATACTTTACATGTACATGATGTCGCATAATAATACAAAAATTATTGAGAAAAAAGAGTTAAAAAAATGTTTAATTTTAACTGCTTTGAGTTGTGGCTTAAATGAGGATGGTTTTTTCATTGAATTGCAATTCTGTAGGTATAGAGTAATGGGTAAGACTCCCGACTGTTAGGCGATAGATTCAGGTATAGATGTAGGTTCGAAACCTTGTAGCGATAGAAATTTTATTTGTAATGTAATTTTTAAAAATGTAATATATTTTTTTATTCTAAGTAGGACCATTAATATTTATAGTCAAAATACTCGCAATCAATTATTATTAATTTTTTGAATACCTTGAACTTTCAAAAATCAAAGTTGGCCCCGCATTGTTGTCCAAGTTTGGGCCGACATCATACCAAATATCGGGCCGTCGTTGAGAAGTCAAAGGCGGTTGACCGTTATCATTTAGCTGGTTGGCCCGACCAGTGGCGCACAAAGTTGGACCGACGGTCAATTCGCACCTGGGAAGCATGTGAAGCAGATAGAGAATGTTTGGTGTAATTGAAAACTTTAGGTTATAAATGAAAGAAAGAAATAGCGTATTTTGCAGAAGGGAGACTGTGGGGTCTAGTAAAACAATTTTATTTAAAGACAATTTCCTCCATATTCTCACTTGCGTGGTGCAGTGTATGTGTAGCGGGCGTAAAGTTTTATGTAGCGGGCGTCAAGTTTCATGTTGGCCCGCCGGCGGAGTACGAATGTGCGAACGTCACTGAGCTGGAAGCGGCCACATTGCGCCTGTTTCACGTTCATTCAATGGCGCGTTTTCAAGGCGGGTCGGCCAAAAAGGTTTATTCTGGCATTCGGCTGCTCTATGGCCTTCCTTGCCGCATTTCATACAGAGTTTGTCTCTATCATTTTCATTACAATTCGCCCGTACGTGACCATGTCCCCAGCACTTAGGGCAGCTGTTGTCTCTAAGTCTATCGGCTACTCTTCAGGCAGTCTAGCCGATTTTTATTCTTCATTTTGTCAACAGTTTATCCGTATGGGACTCACGCATTATTATCATCACATTTTGCTCGCTTTCATAGGAAGATCGTAAGGCTCTAATCTCAAAGTGCTCTATTTTGACATGAATTGCCTTTGATACTGCTTCTATTATTTCATCGGAAGTGGTCACATCGTCTATTCCTCCGATGTGGAGAACTTTATTTCTCCTTAGGATATAAATAAATAAGTAAATAACTCGGATTTAACGTCCCCGGATTTACCGTTTCCGAGAATTCACGCCGCGCCGTGGGTTGGTTTGTCAGGAGCTGTGCGGGGTGTGTTCACCGTTTCCGAGAATTGACGCCGCGCCGCCGGTAGGCTTGTCAGGAGCTGCGCGGGTCGTGCGGGGTTCACGAAGGCGTGACAAAACAGGAACTATTTACGCTAAGTCCAGTTCAGTTAGGGTAGGTCAGTTCCAAGTACAGCCCCAAAACCGTCGTTAAATCCGAGTTCGACTGTACATACATACCCGCGTGGAAAAATGTTCTGGCGCTGGCCCGGCCCAGACCAGACCGTCTGGTTTCCAGTATTGACGCTGACCAGATGGTCTGGCTTGGGCCTGGACAAAAGTGTAACGTTTTTTCTAGCTAGCCCCAGGGCAGACCGTCTGGCCAGTCGCCAGGTATGGGCTGGTCAAACGCTAGGTATGGGCTGGTCAGCCGCTAGTTATAGGCTGGTCAGCGATTAGTTATGGAATAAGAAAAAAAGTCTTGTTTTGATAGTGTGAATTTCTTATTTTGTACCATTTTAGACGCCCTGTAACTTTTACGAAATATGTCAAGAAAAATGTAGTGATAGTACTTATAACTTTTTTTGGTCTTGGCTAGTTGATCAGCGCCAGTCCTGGGACAGACTAGACCTTCCAGTCTAGACGGTCTAGATAAGGTCAGAACTGGACCAGACTGGCGTCTGACCTGGGCCAGATCAGATCTTCCAGACTAGACAGTCTAGATAAATCCAGACCTGGGCCAGACCTGTAACCAGACTACCAGGAAATTCTTCCACATATATGTGCGTGTTAAACATGCTGGGTGCACGTAGACAATGTAGATGGTTAAACTGTCTAGCCTGGAAGATCTGATCTGGTCCAGATTTGTCGCTAGTCTTGTCCAGGTCTGACTTTAACTGGATCGTCTAGTCTGGAAGGTCTGGTCTGGTCCAGGACTGGCGTTGATCTTCGAGCGAAAAGTTCAATCAACAAATTTTTGTTTGGATCATCTGGTCAGCGTCAAGACGGGAAACCATACGGTAGGGTCTGAGTCGGGCCAGCGCCAGAATATTTGTCAACATGGGCTTTTCTTTGTCTCTTATGAACACTAAATTGATTTCAAACATACTAAAATCTTGCACTGCACTTATTTTCATAAATTCTACTACTTTTAGGGGACCACACTTGCGCAGTTTTAAATTAACAAAACTTTAAAACTTTTCTACTTAACATTTCTTTCACTCCACTTCCAATCAATTTCCTCTCATTTCTTCCCTGGCCTGCTCAACACCGCAACCACAGAAGGTCAAACTGATAGTAACTCGCTCCAAAAAAAGATAATATAGGCAGCTATGAATTAACAGTAAAGGAGGATAAATTAGCAATATTGGGAGCCTACTCCGCCTCGGTAAGCGAAAATCGCAATAGCCTCAAATCGTTATCCGCAATTCAAGAATGGCGCAAGAAACGCCTCGTGGCTAAAAGTGGGGACGATTCCGGCGGGGGAAATATCAAGGTAACCACATTTGGAAAAGCGCACCGCGATCAAATCCATTGTCTGCATAGGGCCGAGGACCGTGGTTCTAATATAGGTAAGGCTCACGGACATATCTTTCTTCAATCCTTTGAGCCTGTGGATTCACCATAAAGCAGCGAAGAAAGATTTATCGAAAATTCCCATCCTACCTGTCCTTCGAGGGCTTAAAAAAAATCAGAGGGTTCACGAAATAATTATTTAATGAGAAAGCGAGTGAACCAAAGAGACTGTGATTTGTCGATCTCATATTTTGGTTAATGTCACAAAAATCGCTACATATCTAGAATCAATAACAGCTAGGTTGAAAAAGGGAAATTCCGACGCTAAATTGAATTGATTTTATTTTTTCTTTATTTCTGTTGTGCTTATTCTTGTTCGGTTTTTTGATAGTTGTAAGTAGGGAAAACGGTGATCCTGAGAAGTAGGATAGCAATTTCATTGATGAATGCTATGATGAAAGACATCTCCATTCTATCCTATTTCGAAAGAGGGCTTTGTCCCACGAGATCCTACTGCGCAACTTTTTATAAATGAAAGATTTTTTCCTACTTACTTGTCCAGCCAAGAATGGCCACGCTACTGAAGTGATAACGCTTCACTAGATTAATGGATGTAGTGAATAGCAAAATCGAACCTATCACGATAGAAGATGAAAACGCTACTATACATTTCAACAATAACTGCAAAGCCTCCTACTCAAAAGACTTTTTTGCACTCCCCCAAAAACTGTACAATAATATGAGAAAAAATGAATATCAAACGCTCCTATGGGACGGATAAAATACCAAATATATATATATAGAATGAAAGCACCTGCAACTAAAGGTACTCTGAGACTACACCATTATCTTTAAAAATATAATAAATAATCTTTACTAAACAAGTTTATAGAAAATAGGAAAAGTAGTATTAATTAAAAAAAAATAATAAGTAAAGACGAAACGCTACCTTTAAGTTATAGATCGGTCTGCCTACTGTCCAACACAAGTAAGGTTTTTGAATGTTTAATCACACACTGAGCTTCAAGCGATCGCAGGAATGATGGAAATGACGACAAAAGCAGGACTTCGGTTCTTCATTCGTATCCATTTCAAGCTTCAATAATTGTAGAAACTAAACGCGGAGCTGGTTCATTTTCCGAGATATCATTAAATCACATAGAACGACACAGATATGCATATCAAACTTAATAGGAGCTTAAACATGATTCATTGATACGTTTATTGATATATAGAAAACAATTATACAACAGTAAAATGTTAAAATCAGCTTAATAACAGCTTGTCATGCGTTTTTAATGCCAGGGTAAGCATAATTTGTAATATTTCGAATATTCTTCACAAACTTTACAAATTAATTTAGTATATCGCTCTCAGCTTCTTCTAGGACCCACAACTGAAAAGGCAGTCGTTGAGTTCTTCACACAGGCAGAGGGAATTCGTGCAGTTCTTATTTGAAATAATAAATTAGAAAATTAAAGAAAATATGAAGAAAAAACAATGAAAGCACTATATCACTATAGCCACGTCCTTGATCCTGGGCAAGCTGAGAGTGATATATTAAATTTATTTGTGTAGTTGTATATTCGAAATATAAGACAGATCATGCTTTCCTTTTCATTAAAAATGAATTAAGAGCAGTTGTTAAAATGATTTTAAAATTGTACTGTTATAGCATTGCTAGAAGTAAGTGTGATACGAAATTATAAAGTTACACTTTGATTAATGATATTTAAAATAATTGAGAAGATGGACAGCGTGAATGGAACGGTTACGCGATTGCGTGACCGTAACGTGACCGCGTGGTGACCGTTTCGTTCAATGAGCCCTTTAGGGCATATTTTTATCCTTTTTCACATTTATTCATAATTTCAAATATAACACAAAACTCTTTTTACCTTTTTACACATTTATATTTGTGTACACGTTTGTATTAATTTATTCATGTGTTCAAAAATTAAGGATTAAAAGTTGTGTGAGACAACCCGACATGCAATATAGTGCGTCGGGTTGGAGTGAAGTTCATTCTCAGTTATTTTTTAATGAATCAATCGACATGAATATTAAAAAATTGATTTCAGAAAAGAGAAAAGTTTAAGTATTGATTTACTTAAATATTCATAGTTACAGAACTCTCGGAATCTTCGTATTCTTTCAGAGTTTTGCATATTCATGCTCTTACGACTGAAGATTTCCTGCGAAAAAAATATACCTATGGAAATAAAATTTTCTTAGATTGCTTAAAGTTTTACATACAGAAGCTATAGTCTTACCATAAAAAATTATTTAAAATTGTCTTCGACATATATGGCGAAATAATGTTATAAATATTTCTGGAAAGTAAATGGGTGAATTCATTTTTCAAAGCGATAAATTCTCTTTTTTGCATAAGTCTTATTGGATATATTCATCATATTAGTAACAACTTAAAAAATAAACGCTCGCTTAATTAACAAAAATGTGTGGCAATATTTTCAGAAAAAATGGCGCCATTTTTCCAATTTCGAATTTTCGTAGAATTTTCGGACGGATTTTGAAGAGAGCGAAATTACATTAAAAGCTTTTTAAACTAAACTAAACTAAACTAAACTAAACTAAACTAAACTAAACTAAATGCACTCGACTCTGGTAAAATCTCGGCATAAAAACAATTGAAATGAAGCATATGTATTGCTTAATCTAAAACGACTTTATGCTTATGTTACCCAGGCTGATTTTTTTTCCTTTAAAGATTACCCCTGCGCATTTATCCAAAAACCGTTTTATTTTAACCGTTTCTTTTTGAACCTAACATTTTCGCCCTTTGTATGGCACAATCAAATTTTAAGTCAGATCATAAGGTAAAAATAAACCAAAAAAATACGTCCAAAAAGAAGGTTCGATTCTTGTGGGAAAAATGTTTCAGAAAACGTTTTTAACATGACCTTGTTGATCGCTTTTTTGCACGGTGATCGTCTCAGGTCTTTAGGTTTGTCTTGACTGACGAACAATTATGAGTAGGCTATTCTATTGTTTTTGACCCGTAGAATCTGAAAATGATGGTCCCAAAATCGTAGCTGCTCCCCTTTTTCAATTAAAAATTATGCATTAAAATGGGAAAATAAAGTTTACTAGTGTGTAATTTTGACACAAATAGTAATCATTGTTATTACATAATAATATATTCAATGAAAATTTTTTCGAAACTAGATAAATGTACATGATTGCCAACGGACATGTATTATAAACTATCTGTGTGACTATCTTTTTTTTTTCTATATCATACAATATTTTATAAACTGGTATATTATAAACTTTCTTTAATAATAATAATGATAGGATCGAAGTTGTCGAAATATATGTATGAAAGCGAGGTTTTAGAATTTGAGTCCGGACACGATAATGATAAAAAGAGGTTTCCTGCTGTTTTTGCAAATACTGAAGAATTATTAAATCATGTAGTAGAAAAGCGAAATATTACCGGAGATTATCATCTTAAAATTATGACTGATGGTGGGCAAAGCTCTTTTTAAAATTTGCATGCCTGTAATAGCTGATGTATCAACATATCCTCCATTGGAAAAAAACAAAAAAGTTGTTTATAACGAAACGAACACCACAAATAACTGCACTAGTGTAAAACAATTAATATTAGTTTATATTGGGCCAGAGATAAAAGAATCATATATGTAAATATCAAAGTTCTCTTTGATTTGATAAAAAGTAATAATATTTCATCTAAATTTACGTCATATTTAAAAGTTTTATGAGAGACAATAAAGAAGAGTCAAAACACGTCAAGTGAGCACCCTATTTACCACTTTTTCGTCAAATCAAAACCTATGTACGAGGGTTGCCTTTTATATTTTGAGCCTTGGCAATACTAGTGTTTACAGGTGCCATCTGACGATTCCAATTGAAAGTTTGACCTTTTTAACCATAACCTTCTTCAGAACGTTTTGTCACTTGAGCATAACCTGTATTGTTTTCAGTGACTTGAAAATATTGTCTCAGCGAAAAAATGGAATTGAATCGTGAACATTTTTGTGCGATGATTTTTTACGATTTTCGACGGGGATTATCAAGACAAGAGTGCATCGATCAACTCACTTCGACTTTTGGCGATGAAGCTCCATCCTTGGCCACTGTGAAACGCTGGTACAACGAATTTAATCGTGGCCGCAGTTCGCTCAGTGACGAAAGTCGTGAAGGTCGCCCAAAATCAGTCGTTGTCCCAGAAAAAATTGACGCTGTGCGTGAACTAATAACGCAAGATCGTCATGTGACTTATCGTGAGATTCAGGCATCCTTGGGCATTAGTGGGACCAGCGTGCAAGCAATTTTACATTAACATTTGGCTGTCAAAAAAATTTGTTGCCGTTGGATCCCACATAACTTGACAATCGCTCAAAAAAAGGCTCGTGTGGATTGGTCAAAACAAATGCTGAAAAAATTTGATCGCGGTGATTCAAAGCATGTCTATGACATCGTAACAGGTGACCAAACATGGATGTATGCTTATGAGCCTGAAACTAAACAGCAGTCGACTGTGTGGATCTTCCAAGATGAGCCAAATCCGACAAAAGTTGTTTGCGCACGAAGCACTTCGAAGCAAATGGTTGCCTGTTTTTTTTGGAAAAACCGGCCACGTAGGAACTGTGCCGTTGGAGCAACGTCGGACGGTCAATTCGGAATGGTATACAACCATTTGTTTACCGGAGATCTTTGAAAAAATGAGGATCATCAGCCGCCGATGACGAATCATCCTCCACCACGATAATGCGAGCTGTCACACATCCGCTGCAACAAGGGACTTTTTGAGGGCTGAAAACGTCGAATTGATGGGTCATCCAACCTACAGCCTTGACTTAGAACCTAATGACTTTTTTTTATTCCCATACATAAAAAATAAATTACGAGGTCAACGTTTTTCGACGCCTGAAGAAGCGGCTGATGCGTTCAAAATGCATATTTCGGATTTCTTATGAAGATCCCAATTAAAAAGTCTGACATCGAAAAAAAAAGGATTTTTTCGCCGACAGATGCCCCAATAATGCATTTTTTTTTTAAATCATAAAATTGATCAAAGAATTATGAATGTTGCTGAATTTGTCA
>CAKNWW010201248.1:0-11809 GCA_932074435.1 Andricus kollari
AGATTTCACAGATTACGTTAAAAGTGAGGTGAAATATTTGTCATTTTGACGCTTTGTTTACATTTATTCTAAGAATCGAACATACCATAGCTAATGATCGATTTTAATGTTTTACATACCTTTAAGCTCGGGCTTATAACGAAATAATCCAACATGAATCACTTTTGTACGCATAAAATGTAGACTAGGTACATAAAACGATCTTCGAGATAGATTTTTAACCTACCCGACGCGCGGACTTTTTCGGAGTTGGTCAGCTGAATTTTTATCCACGCAGTCGAGCGTGACCGGGCTTAGAGTGGGGGTTCATGGCTTCTTGGAATTATACTCCCCTACAGCCCCGAAAACGGCCATTCTCGGAGCTTGGACTGTATTTCTGAAATTTAACTTTTGGAGTGATGCGTACAGTTTTGATGTTTGGATTATGGATTTTTTTATTTAATTTTTTAATTATGAATTTTTGTTCGGAAAAGCACTTAAAACCCGGCCAATCGATAGATTTTAAAATTAAAAAAAAAGACGTGCTTACTTTTTTTAGTATTCGAACAAATCTGGGGGATGAGAAAAAGAAAATTTTACAAAAAAAAAATGTGTACCACATAAATAAATAAACCTTGATATTTACCAACCAATGACTAAGACAAATGTATAACTTGTCATTATACATCATCACATAAACAAAAGTAACTTTTAAAAAACCCTTGAAGAAGTAGGCACGATAGTTAGTCGCCGTTAGGACGTCCTAAAGAAATCAAGCGTATCCATACCCACTGGGAGACTGAAGGAAGTTTAATAAGATAAAAGTATTAAAAAGTAAATTCAAAATAGTGCATTGTGTATCGAGGGCGTAAAGAAGGCTATTTTGAAGAGTCAAAATAGCCGTGCGACCTTATACACACTATAATGTATGTTTTTGTGTAGCGGGTGTAAAGTTTCATATAGCGGGCGTCAAGTTTCATGTTCGCCCTGCGGAGGATTGCACATGTGCGAACGTCACTGGGCTGGAAGCGGCCACATTACGCCTAATTCACATGCATGCAATGGCGCGTTTTTAAGGGGGGGGGGGGGGGCCCAGCCAAAAAGAGATTTTCATATATCTATAATAATTTGGAATGAATAATTTCATAAAAATAATATTTAAAATATTTTTAAACCAACTTTCAAAATGTTAGTACGCTCCATTTCACCAGTTATTGATAATTTTACCTGTTTCAAATTTATCATACGTAGATATAAAGGACCACACTCGTATAAACCCTTTCATACGGACATAATCGTGCACAGTTGGGCAAGTGACGTATGTGCACGTGCACAGTTAGGTAAGTTCCATTTGTGCACATACACTGTTGGACAAGGGACATATGTGCACATGCAAAGTTAGGCAAGTGATATCTGTGCACGTGAAAAGCTGGACAAGTGGCATCTGTGCACGTGCACAGTTGGACAAGCGACAAATGTGCAGGTGCACATTTAGGAAAGTGACATCTGTGCATGGCAAAGTTCACAGGAGTCCACCTGTGCACGACCAAATTTCGACGTGCACAGTTGTTCGCACGTGCTCAGTTGGCACGTTTACAGTTGTCCGCCTGAAAAACGACGTGCACAGTTGTATGTCTGGCCATCGACGTTCACAGTTGGGCACGTGCAAAGTTGCTACGTGCAAAGTTGCCACGTGCAAAGTTGACTCCATCCCGTTTAAAAAGCAGCCTTTCACAACATTATATTCTAATTAACAACTTTCAAATGCAAAATTTACCGATGTCGAATTCCAAGCATAATTTGAAATGACTTGTATGTATTTGATGTATGTTAACGTATATTATACGTATACGTATATACTAGACAGTACTTTTATTCATATTTGAAAGGTCACTTTCAACAAAAAAAAACAGGAATTGGGTTCTATTATCCCCATGAAAATTCATCCAGCTGCTAGTAAGATACACAACTCGAACTATACAGCAACAGAAATTATAAGATGACCTCTTTATTCTCACTCATTAATTTTGCATAACGTCCTGATATAAAGAACTCACTTTCTAATTTTCCACTTAAACCGTCCATCATTTGCTTTTCAAATTTTTATTTCATGCTATTTCCAACTGATTCGCAATTAGTATGTTCCCACAAAATGGTAAACAGCTTCACTTTCGACAGGCACGAAATTCTTATACTCAAAATTCATAACTAACGTTCACAGATGACGTAGGCGAAATACAAGTCTATAAGAAGGGATGATGGGTCAGTGGGGTACTTTATTTGTCTATTGGCTAAGGAAAGTTATGGTAGGAAATTTTGGATGCATCCAGTTTATGAAGTAGAACTTTGGGAAGCAGTAAACAATTATCAATATTTTTTCACATGATTTAATTTAGCGGCTTGCATTTACAAGATCAGATGAAATTCTATTGCAGAATTCTACACGGAAAAAAAAATTTCATTAAATTTTATAGAATAAGTCCTATAGTAGAGGATACGACGGGTAGTTTAATAAAAGTTAAAATCTTCTTGGTTTTACATTGCATTGAACTATTCTACGAAATGTGTTAAAAAATGCTATGAAATGTAAAGAATGAGTGACGTAATCTCTATTAGAAGGCAGGATGCGAAAAACGTAGAATAGTTATAGAAAATCTAAAAACAGTTCTATAAAATGATGACCGATTTTTCGCCTAAAAAAATTAATCTTAATTATTATCATTATGCCCCTACCTACACATTCGCAACTCCTAACAAAACCTCGCAGCTAACTTAACTCGGAGTATTAAACAAAAAATCTAAAATATAAGCTACAGCTATGCAGGATCGCGTGACAAATTTTTGTGACCCGTTTCTTAACCATTTTTTTCCTTTTAAAATTTCAATCATCACTTTAAAATATTTATAATTTTGGAAATTTTAAATCTCGAAAAAATCTTTAATCACAAATTATTTCTTGGTTATAAGTTCTAGTACATTCAAGATTAATAAGAAGTTAGATAGCTATATAGAAGAAGTTTATATAAGTTATATAAATTTAAATAAGTTATAATTCACTAATAAATTATTATTCACTAACCGGCGTTATCTGTTAAACACATTGGCCAGGGGGATGCAGAAAATGTCGCTGCATGCGCACAGTAACGACTGCGCAGCTACATTTTATAGAACTGAGGTCTATAGATATCATATTGAAGTAGTTCACAAACACTCAATACCTCGAATCGAATTTCTATGAGATTTTTAAACATTTTTTCAATAATTTTTCTATACATTTGACTGAATTGAGGTATTTAAACCTTATAATGATGTGATTACAAACTCTCAATACCTCCATTGTGTTTTCTACGAAAGTCTTCAACATTTTCCAATGAATTTCACTATATATTTTATTGCACTTTTTTAATCGGAGTTCAATATAAAGTTTAAAGAACTCTTGTAGTGTTAATCTAGATTTGTTCTACATTAAATCATGAAAGTTATACAGAATATAGAAAATTTGTTCAAGGTTCGCTCTCATCCCCGACTCTTGAATTAATTCAAGAAAGTTTAAAGAACTTTTTTTTTCCGTGTAGGGTGAACACTACGGTCACAATTGCTAGAATAAATTTTACAAGTAACGTAATTAAATTTTCAAACAAAGAGATGAATTCTCAACTAAAGTGATGAATCTTGAATTAAGAAAATTATTGTGTAACAATTTAGTTTAACTTTCAACTAGAAATAATAAATTCTTACGAAAAATGCAATATTAATGATTCCCTTGCCACAGGTGTTCTCGCTTTCGCGTCGCGATAGGGGTCAAACCTTTCTCTCATGACTTGGACGTCTTTGCTGGCTGTAGCATTGTTAATGAAAGGGTTGCCCGCGCCAGGCAGGCCAAAACCTAAAAATTATCATGGAGAACATTGCAAGTATTTTGAAACGCTTGTCGTTTCCCGAGAATTGTCAGGGCGTTCCTGGAGGCGCCGCTGGGATTCACATGGTGATGGTGAGCTGCGAGATGGTTAGGCAGATCTCACAAATCAAAAAGGTTACCAGCAACAACATCCGCAACAAACGGTAAACAGCGGAACATCAACTGTTCGTGCTGAGAATGATTTGGCTAGCGTTAGCAATTTGTAGCCAAGAACCTTAACAGAAATACCGTGGGAGAGCATCAAGTGGGATACCACAACGAAAAAGGAATTGGTGCGTCTCCATTATGAAAGTAAGAAGTATGAAACCAAAAGCCAAAAGGGATTCAGAACGAAGTTTGCTGCAAAGTATCTTCACTTACAGCAAGTTTCAGTAAGAGATCTTATCACTAAGGTGAAGGACATCAATAGTAATTTACTTATCTCAGAAGACCGAGCAATGGACATTAAACGACAGGTTCATTTGACGTGAAAAAAAGGTTGATAATGAACCTTAGTTAAAGGAAGTCGCATCACATAAACAAGCAGCGGCAATTGATGTTCTTGTGCAACTTGATTATGAACCAGTACCACTACATCCTCCAGAGGCAAATGGCCTGATTGAATCAGAGGCAGAAGCAGAGATTCAGCAACCAAAAGGCGAATGTATATAATTTTCAACTAAAACTGTTACATAAAGAACCAAACATTTGAACTCTTTTCAGAAAAAGAGACGAATTTTCCACAAAAAATTAGAATTTTTAACCAAATAATGTATAAGAAACAATATTTCGAGATAAAATAAAATTGGGGAAATGTACATCATTCATTTGAACCTTAAGAAGTTCAGGTATATACAATGGCATTGTCAACCAAACAGTTGAATTTTCAAGCGAAAAAGACAAATTTTTTAGAAGCGAGTTGAACTTCCTACCAAAAAATGCATTTTCTATCCAAAAAGACGAGTGTTCCACAAAATAGTTGAATTTTCGTCTAAAAAGTATGACTTTTCAACATAATAGTTGAGTTTTAAATAAAATAATTAAATTCTAAAACAAATAATAAAGTTTATAGCCTAGAAAGGCTGAATCCTATACCAGAAATATTATGGTTGATATGTCTCCCAAAAAAATCGACTTTCATCCAAACATAGTTAGATTTTGTTATTGTATTCTGCTAATTCAGCTCGCATCTAAGCACAAAAACCAGAAAAAGAAGAAGCATCTTGAAAATAGGGGGAAAAAGAGGAATCCTTTAAGAAAGAGGAGAAGAAGGGAAATACTGTGAAGTCTGATATTAAATAGCATTTTCATACCATAAATTACTATAGATTGTATACATATATTAATAGAGTATTCTTTTTTTAGATGAAATCTAAAAAGAGATGGATTAAAGCGACTAATGTGGACTTTTCCTGTAAAAAGTGACTAAAAGTAACTTAAGTGATAATGTGGCAGCCCTAGTTTAACTTTATACACCAAACTTTCAGTTCAACACACAAAACACGGAATTGCTTCGAAAATGACAGAAGAAGGAGACACATATTTCCCTGTATAACTGAATACGCTATTTATCACTTAGTTTTTGGTGCATCATTAATCTTCGATTCATCACTGGGTAAATTGTATGCCAGAGGTATTCGCACCTTCAGTTGCAGAAATGAAATAAGTGCAGGGGTAAAAGAAGACACGTGGAAGGGTTCAGAACAAGGATAAACTAAAAAAGGAATAAGAAGATGGAGAGTGATAGAGGAAGACTGGTAGAAGCAGTCGACGTCGGCGAGCGGTGATTTAAGGCCATGGCGCCGAGCGCGTACTTCTCTAAACATTTTAGCCAACCTTATTCCGCCTGCATTATTTCAACGTTAAGACGAGGCGAAGCACTTTGGGGGGATGGAAAGCAAGGGCGCAGGGTGAAGGGCCCGGATCTTAAAAAGAAGGCAGGCCGACTCGCCTAAGTGGCCTGATACATAAATATGCAATTAATCAAGCTAACTACCTCGGCATGGAACCTTTTTTACAACCCCCGCCCATTTCTCTCCCCTTTTTCTTTTCCCTTTCACTAACTCGCTCACTTGCTGATTTTCACTCGCAACCAGCTCTTTCTTGTTGACTTTGACATGGATCATGCTGTCCGTTCTGGGGAAAACGAACCATTTACCGAAACGGTACAGCAGTGGCATTATGTGAATTTCTACATGCCGATGCCAAGCGAATGAGCGACTGGACCAGCTATATAACCCACCCCAGGAACGGAACGCTCGTCGGGCAAATGACTCGTGAAACGAGGCCACCCTCTCTACTATCCTCTGTTCCACGTGCCCAAGCACACGATTGCAGCCTCGCCACGGTCCGACCGAACCCCATAAGTGTGTATTTGCACATTTTGGCCGAGACCCGGAAGCCCACTCTCGCAAAACTGGCGTAATCTTAATCGAACCGACGTTTAACGCGAGTAATTCAAGAAATGAGTATGGTGATATTCTTGGATAAATTGGAGTCATGTAGTTGATGTTTTCGTTGCAAATTTAAACTATAAATAAAGTATAATCAATCCACACTAAATCCCGAAGACTCAAATTATGATCGAAAAGTGGTTATGTAGTTGTAAACTGTTTCTTCGTTAAGCAACACTTTGATCCACTTTTGAATCAAAATTTGACACCTTAGGTTTCAGGTTGATCGAACTTATCTCTGTTGTGCTAAGGAAATCCTTACACAAGTGACCTTTGTGTGAAAAATGAGTTTTTGTTATCAATGAAGTCGAGACAAAAGTTTAATATAACTGTTGCTACGAGAATTGGTAATTTTATTTATTGATTGCGCCAGCTCAATTACCACTTTGGTAGAAACTACACACGTGACTTTCCATAACTTTTACACTTTGTATAGATTGGAAACTTCTGTATAATTTTTTACTTTAGTTGAAAAATTATTTTCAAATTTAAAATTTAAGGAGGAGGATGACTTAAAAATAATTGGTCTGAGCGCATCACAGACTTTCTACTTAGATTTAGGTAACAGCCTGAGCAAGTAGAAGATATACAGTACGGTAAGACATGCTTTCTACTTCCTTTATTCAAAAGGAAAGTTTTAATTTTCAAACATTCTAGACAATACCCTCAAAAATTTTCAAAATCATTAACAATTAATTGGATTTATCATCTTTAATCAACAAGTAAACATTTCTCCTCTATGGAATGAATGGGCTTTCGTTTTTGCATGGATTCACCAACCTTAGATGCATTTTTCTCGAAAAGAGGTTTTTTGTAGTTCCAACCTCCAAAATGCACCGGCGACTCACTTTTCAACATAAAAGGTTTGTCTAGGCCTTAAAATTCCGAAAATATAACCGGCTATATGTGGGTATATTTAACTTTATACCGACCGTAAGAAACTTTGCATGCGGACGCCGAAAAGTTACATCAATCAAATAAATATAGTTTTTTTTAAATTAGGGGCCGTTCTAAAAGATCGTAACAACTTTAGGGGGAGGGGGTCATCTCAAGTGTTACGCTAATGTTAAACTTACGTGGGAGGTCAAAATTGTCTAATTGGCCTGACGCGTAATTTTTTTCAGTGAGCTATTTATGAAAAATATATTAGTAAATATAAAAATACATCTTATTTTAAATCTTTTTTTTATTTATTTCATTTCATTGTATTACTTTCATTTTATAGTTAATAAATAAAGAAAATTAAAGAGACCATTAGTTTGTTTCAGCTACACCGAATAATAATAATTTTACTACGATCTCTTATGATGACAATTATTTACGAGAATACAACAATTTTTTAAAACATTAACAAGTATTTTAATCATTTACAATGAATATGGGGCTTTCCGTGGAATGTACATTGAATTTATGTGAAACGATTATGTTTATCAAATGAACCATTGCTCTCTGATGGTAAAGTATCATCATGAAATATAATTGTAAAATTACAACAACAAAAACTAAGTTTATCTGCTGAAATATGGATAGTCTTGCAATACTGGGAAGCATAATTTATCATAAATCATTGTTATTGTGAGTTATATCGCAGTCCATTTAAAAACGAAAGTCGATCCTAAATCTCAACAGCTTTAACAAAATGTGGGAATAGAATTTTCAGAAGCAATCCTCTGTAGATAAATATTCAAAACTGAAACACAAATTTCGTAAATCATCTGAAACCAAGTGAAAACCAGTCTTTTTTGTAAAGTACTGATGGTTTTGAATATGATATTTTATTTGAAATATTTCTTTCTAAATTTAAAACCCAAACGTGAGATTTAACTCAGGATTCTTCACATTTAATTAATATTTATTTTAAATAATAGCTAGACAAATCAATGAATTACTTTTTTCATTTTAGTTAGTCATTGTGAACTAATACAGATTTGAAGAAAGGTTAGCAATTTATGCTTCTATCATATTTTTATTGCTTAAACATTTCATGTATAAAGGCATAAATGGTAAGATCTTACCTTAAAAAAGATCATAACATTAATTTTTTTCACTCTTAACATTAATTTTATTTCTTTTATGTCTTCAGTAGCAATTTATTTTCGTTTCTTAGCATTTTTTTTTTTTATAATTTAAGTGGAGACTGTTTTTGTAATAAGCGACAGAAAATTTAATTGCAACCATTGCATCACTATTTCTTCAGAACAGAATGGAAGGCCTTTTTCTTCTCTCTGCTTGCCATTAAAAATATTTTTATTTTTTTTATTTTTGTTGTACGCAAAAAATAAAACCTGTATGAATACCAAATGTCGCGCAGAAATGAGAAATGTGAGAAGGGAATATATTAAGAATGTATTAAGGGTCGTAGGAAAGAAAATTGATACGGAGCAAATCATTTCCCGACGCTTCGCCTGCAGGCGAATGTTAGCGCTCTTCGTATAGGAAGATAAGCAACATAAATTTCAGAACGCGAGGCGGCGTTCACTTGCCCGCTCGTTCTTCAAGCACACAGATGATGGCCCTATGTACCGCTCGCACTTTTAATATTGCCCGCGTCAGTGTTGAAGTATTTACGGCTCCAGTGGCATAAAAGCCGGCATACTCGTCTCCACCATGTCCTCTCTACAAGGATCCAGCATCGCCCTAGCTCCATTTTACCCTACACCTCTATTTTCACAGCAGGAGACCAGACGCGTCACGTCGCAACGTTTCTGCATCATACCAAGCAAGTATCCATTACTGGAATGTTCACCATCCGACATCTTCTCCGCGCCTATTTATAGTATCCCTTATAGTGACGATTTTTCTCCACAGCTTTAGGTGAAAAGGATGCCACACGAGTACGCATAATACTTTTGTACGAACTATTTCATTTCCGCAGAATTTACCGCAATATTTGCATCGCTAGATCTGTATTCCTGACTTTCAGCGCGATGACAAAGTATCTCTCGTTAAATCTTTTACCTTAATATAATGAAAGAAAAAATTTCTAGACAATGAATTACAGAGTCCGCTGCGCACGGAAAAACTGGATAAAAAATTAATCCTAGTGAAATGTTCAATTTTTGTGAATCGGGTATAATTTTCATAAAGAGAATAAAAAATTTTTAGCGTGGAACAGTCAAACATTGATGAATTTGATACCAACTTAAGAATATTCCTTCAATCAAATAGTTAAATTTATACATTCGTGAAATAGCAGGTGCCAATATCCTTTGAACCAGCTCAGTCATCGAGACGAGTAGAGCAGAGAGTATAGCCTATAACAATTTTTATGACTAGCTAAAATACCTGGTGTAAGGTTCTACATAGTACATGTCACATAGCTTCCTTATTTCAAAACCGAAGACTGACTTAGAGTGGTAGAGGTAAGGCGTAAGGAGGTAAGGAGTAAGGAGTAGGAGGTAAGGAGTGATCGGATGACTGTATGTAACTCATCACCGACTTCGTGGTTACTGCAGGGGTAGCGCATCGGGCTTCGAGCCGGCGGCCAAGGGTTCGATTACTCGAGCCGGAATCAATTTTTACTGACGCTCACTTGTTACTCTTCTAACAATCTAACAATCAAATCCTTTTCAAGGGTTCGTCTTGGCAAAACCATGTAATCGAACATATAATAAATGCTTGGACTTTAAATTTATCCATTTCGTTGCTCTCCTTATTCTCGCTCTTACCATCGGAATTAATAGTTCAGTACATACTTAAGGTATTGAATAACTTGGAGGATGGACTAATTTATATGAACAACTGGAGTGATATTCATCCTGCCTTTTTCAATGCTGAAATTTTTATACGCACACGAAGAGTATGATATGTGCATTTTGTGTCGCATCTTATCATTCATTATTATTCTTTCAGTTTCAGAAGACCAATCGATAACAAGCAAATGAAACTTAAGCTTGTCAGAGACTTATCCCTATATCAATTATGAAGATACAATTTGATGCAAAATCGAATTCAGGAACATCTCGTGGATACCTAGCTCTCGAGAACAGTTACCTGGAGGTTCATGGCACGTACGGAACGAGCCAGCATAAATATTAATTGCCTGAAATTACATGTAAATACGAGCAGAGGAAGCTGAGAGGGAGGATGAGAAAGGGTGGCTATGGGAGGAAACAGGAGGAGGTTTCAACGACGTCACGTGCATCCCAAATGGACCATTATTCCATCAGCGACACAAACTGTTGGGTAACTTGGTCGAAGAGGCGAGGATGCAGGGCCTTCCTAATATCTAAACATGGATACATTGCGGTATTCCAAGTGCAAATAGTTTAATTTTTTCGTGTTCTAGCTGGAAATTCCTAATATCCACCTGGACACGTCTGACACTCTGAGACATGTATATTCTAGATGAATATATTCGTAAAGCTGACTGCTTGATTTCGACAAACAGTTCACCTGTCCCCCGAACATTTACACTTCTTCCAGTTACAACGGTTCCACCAACCATCTATCCAACGGATTTCTAGTCTCCTCTCGAATTAAGCTGACGTCCAACGAACGGTTGCGCCACCATCAGCATACTAAATTCTATTCGAGCACCGGAAACTCACTGTTTCTTAATCACGTTAAGGCTCTGCTCGAACATCCTGTTGGTCTCTCAGTGGTAGAAGAAGGGGATCAAATGGAATAGGATTGCCTTATTTGACTAATCGCAATTTGTTGAAGTTTAAGGATCATTTTTGGTTGAATATTCACACTTCAAATGCAATGTTGAAACTTCCAAAAACGTTTGTTATTTATTCACAAGCTAACCAAAGTTTTGGCTAAAATTCAGAAATGAAGAAAAGCCGGGTAGGGAATATTTTATCAGAAATTGTATCTAAAAATACATACACGATATTCAAAGACTATTTAAGGATTAAAAAAACCGTCCAAAAAGTCTAAGAAAAAGAGTCTATTTAAGAGACGATATTTTGTGAGCAGAAAAAATTTAAAGTATTCCGTAATCGTTACGTTGCATTCAAGAACGAGGAACAAGGTAGATCTTGTATTTTTAACGTAGGAACGCCATTCGATGCTTAAATATTCTTCTCATTCCTTATTCAGAGTATATTTCATTCGTTCGTTCCTTCCTTCGGTCTAGCACATATATACATATTCCGTCCCTCGGGTGGGCTCAACTTAACTCCACATCGAGCCCGGATTTTCCAACGAGAAGGCAGGAAAGAGGACACCGCTAACCATCCCGCCCTTGCCTACACCGAAAAATCTCAATGATTTGTGCGTCTTATCTGCATTTTAATTACCGCGAATAATTTCCTGAATAATCATCGTTCACAGACTGGGCAAAGGCATTTTTGCCTGGCTGGATCTTTCGACAAGTTTTTTTTCTTTCCTTTCCTTAAACTTTTCGAAGACTTTTGAGTAAACAGATGCAAATCATTAAAGCAATAGTTTAGCTTGTAACTACAAAACCCAAATTTGAGAATCACATTTCTGGTATGAATTAGGTCTACTTTAAATGCACATTTTAAGTAAG
>CAKNWW010201280.1:0-10092 GCA_932074435.1 Andricus kollari
TTTCAAAAAGACCGTGAAAATACGTTCAGACCAACTCTGCGCAAGAGATGGCCGGACCATCGGCATAACATTGGCTTGTACAAGTCATCATGATGCACCCGACGTCGCAATACGCGATAAAATTTCTAAGTTCCGTCGTTGCGAATTTTAAATGCTCATTAAAAATCACTTTTTATTGCATTATAAAAAGTTGTAAAATAGCCTAAAACGCATAAAAACAAAATATTATACGAAGAAAAATTATTCAAAATGGGCAACAAAAAAAATTGAAAAAAAATTGTTTAAAAAAGTTTGAAAAAAATGTTTGAAAACAAATTGTTTAACAAAATGTTTAGAAAAAAACTTAAGGAAAATGTTTGAAAAAAAATTTAAACAAAAATTTTGAAAAAAAATTAGTTGAAAAGTTGTTGAATACAAAATTTATGGGTTTCAGCCCGGGGCTTCGAAACCCTAAAAATTGTAATGGGTTTAAATTATTTATTTAAAAGTTATTTCACTTAAATTCACGTTAACAGTTAATTTATTTTACACTTTACATGATTTCGCATAATAATAAAAAAATTATTGATGAAGAAGAGTTAAAAAAATGTTTAATTTCAACTGCTTTGAGTTGTGGCTTATGAGGATGGTTTTTTCATTGACTTTCAATTCTGTAAGTATAGAGTAATGGGTAAGACTCCCGACTGCTAGGCGATAGATTCAGGTATAGATGTAGGTTCGAAACCCCGTAGCGATAGAAATTTTATTTGTAATATAATGTTTAAAAATGTAATATATGTATTTATTCTAAGCAGGACCATTAACATTGATAGTCAAAATACTCGCAATCAATTATTATTAATTTTCTGAATACCTTAAACCTTCAAAAGTTAAAGTCGGCCCCATATTGTTGTCCAAGGTTGGGCCGACATCGTACCAAATGTCGGGCCGATGTTGAGAAGTCAAAGGCGGTTGACCGTTATCATTTAGCTGGTTGGCCCGACCAGTGGCGCACAAAGTTGGACCGACCATCCGACGGTTGGCCCGACCGTGGGACGACCGTCAATTCGCACCTGGGAAAGTTTGAGCCTCAATATCTTGCTTAACCCACGTTCTAACGGTTTCGTTTGTATCAGCCCCTTCAGGCTTCACTTCTACTCCGGTCGCTACCATAAAGAGATTTTTCGATTTTAATGTTAAATTAAACTTAAACTTCCAAGAAACGTAGTTTACATTTCCTAACGAGTCCTCAGACAAAGTTTCCATTTGCGACTTAATCGAATCCATGTTTAATGGAATCACTTAACCTCACAATTTTTTAAAGGAAAATACGCAATACTGACTTATTCGACTAATTAACCCATGAACGACCAAGAACTACAATTCTTTAACTTATGTTCAAGCCTCATTCTCATGACTGAAAAAGAGAAATTGCCAAACGAAAACCATGTTTTCTTGTAGTTTTGGGTATGCTCTTCAAGAATCCGTGGTCAGAATGGAGTTTGGTCCAGTAGGAAATCCAGTATGGTGTCAAATTTGGATAAAAGTACCAAAAAGCGGAAATTTTTTTTTCATAATTTTTTTTCGAGCCAAAAGAGTTTTGGGACTCGATCCTAACTATGATCAACGGTGATCGGAATAGTTGAACTGCAAGAAAAAACTTGTCTTACCGATCTCGAATAGCCATACTTTTCGCAAAATGGCGGATCCACACCCTTCGGAAAATGGCGCATCCGAAATGACGGACATGAAATTTTGAAAACTCTACGATTTTCGCACAACTCTGTACTCGGGTGTTTTCGGGGTCTCTGATTATGAATTTTCCATCGAATTTTTGAAATTCAAAATGGCGGATCCAAAATGGCGGACATGGAATTTTGGAAACTCAAGATTTTCACACAACTCTGTATTCGGGGGTTTTCGGGGTCGCTGATTACTAATTTCAAATTGGATTTTTAGAATTTTATATAGCGGATCCAATATGGCATCCACCGCGTACTCCACATAGGTAGGAACAGAACGTCTTTTGCGTTTTGTTTGCGACATGGCGATGGTAGTAAAAATAAATAACTGCATCTTCCAGGAACTTTGTATTGACACTCGTCCAATCAATTCACAACGGAATGTTGACAGTGTCTTTTACATCTCGATCTGAATACAGTGCATGAAACAAATTAAGATCCGATACAAACGACCCAAAAGACGTTCTGTTCCTAACTATGTGGAGTACGCCGTGGATGCCATATTGGATCAGCCATTTTGAATTTCAATAATTCGATGTCAAATTCATAATCAACGACCCCGAAAACCCCCGAGTACAGAGTTGTGTGAAAATCTTATAGTTTCCAAAATTTCATGTCCGCCATATTGGGTCCGCCGCCATTTTGAATTTCAAAAGTTCTATGTCAAATTCATAATCAGCGACCCCGAAAACCCCCAAGTACAGAGTTGTGCGAAAATCGTAGATTTTCAAAATTTTCATGTCCGCCATAGTGTATCCGCCATTTTGCGAAGGGTATGGATCCGCCAAAGAACTGAATCCTTCCACAAGAAACTCTATCACAGATGTCGAAAACTGTTTTGACTTTATCAAAAAGATACAACAGATTCACATTCTACCCCAAGACGTCCTAGTAAGTTTTTGACGTAGTATCTCTCTTTGCGAAAGTACCAATCTCTGACACAATCGATATTATTAAATCCCTTGCAAACTTCCCCTCCGATCTCATATATTTGACAGAACACTGTCTCAATAATACTTACTTCTCTTTGAATAACCAATTCTACGAACAAACTTCAGGAGCAGCAATGGGATCTCCAATTTCACCTGCAATAGCCAACATCTTTATGGAACATCTAGAAACTAAAATATTCAACCAGTCCAAGCTTAAACCGGAACATTGGTGCTGTTACGTTGACGACTCTTTTTTCATCTGGTGACATGGACTAGATGAACTACACAATTTTTCCGATTTCATCAATCGACTACACCCTAATATCCAGTTCACCATGAAAATTGAACAAAATGGAAAATTGCCTTTCTTGGACGGTCATTACCTTCCTTGTATGCAGAGCTATCTCCATAACAGATAAAGATAACTGACAGAAGGAATTACAAAACGTTGAAAAAATCCTAATACAGAACGATTACACAAACAAACAAATTGATACGGCCATAAGAAAATACACTCAAAACAATAAGTCAACAACACCTACTGAAGAAAGAGAGATGAAAACGACCACCATCCTACCCCACATCCAAGGTATCACATTAGAAATAGGAAGAATTCTCAACAAGCACAACATCCAAACCATATTTAAACCACCTGCGAAAATAGGACAACTTCTAAGCTACTCTATTGGTCCGGGAGTATGTAAAATCCCTTGCTCTTGTGACAAAGTCTATATTGCAGAAACCGGGAGAGCGGTGAGCCAACGTATAAAGGAACATGAGAGTAAAGTCATGCTTAAACATTTCACGCAATCAGCACTAGCTGAGCATCATATCGAAACAGGACATAGGATTTTATTTGACAAAACGACCGTCATCGCAAAAACACGTGTTTATAAACTTTAATTAATAAGACGAACCAATTTTTAAAAACAGGAATAGAAAGGCATATCTGCAAAAAGGTATCTCTGCTAACTAAATTTGTACTGCGAATGGAAAGTTTTAGATGCGAATGAATGACGATTATTTATTTTTAATTGTCTTCACTTCAAATTTTAAAAATGTCCAATACAAAGGGTATCCAATGTGAAGCTTTAATTCATTTATTTGATAATATTTACAAATTATTCAATTTGGAACATTTATACTTTCACGTTGTTCATATATTAAAGCTTTCTATTAGAAATAAAATTGTGTCTCATTGTGTTTATAACCTGAAAATATTTACAGTTTACAAATACACGCAATTCAAAATGGGTTAATTTGAAGCATATTCTTAAATCCAACGTAGTTGAAATAATTGATTTTATCAAAATGTATAATTACTATATAAATTTAAATAATTATTTGAAAATTTATAACACTTGTTACATCCCCATAATTTATGATGGAAGGTATTAGATTCATCTGAATTTAAAATTATCCAGTTTTCGTCAATTCTCGAAGTTTTGAGATCCCCTGAGTGAAAAAAATGGTTTTTCAGAAAATGTCTGTCTGTCTGCAGTATGACGGCACGATAACTTTCGAAAGAACTCTACAATCGAAATTTCTTTTAGTATAATTTTTTTGGGTCCAAAAATACAAATCAAGTTCGTTAGCCAGCCTTCTAACGTCAATATTTATGGTTACAGCCATTAAAAATTGGACTAGGAAAATAGAAAATTTAACTTTTCCACGAAACCACGCTAGATACGATAAATAGTCGTTGAAAAAACTTATTAGTTTTAGTAAGCTCTACAATATCGCTTTAAACAGTTTTTTTTATAGGGATAATGTTTTTTTTAAATATGGAGAATGCCATATGAAAATCGAACATTTATAATTATAGCTAAATAGTTCAAAATTGTACCTAAGTTTTAAAAGAAAAATTTTTCGACTTAAAAAGACCTACAAAATTACTCTTGGCCATTTTTTGGTAGCACCCATAGTTTATTTGTGAAATAAGAATTTTCACATTTTCATGATTTATGATGGAAGATATTAGAATCATGTGAATTTTGACCTATCTACTTTTTGTCAATTCTCGACGTTTTGAGAACCCCTGGGTCAGAATAAAAGCGGTTTTCGCGAACGTGTCTGTCAATCTGTATTTTATTCTGCAATATGCGAATAAGAAGTGCCGGACGTATGTACAGCAATTATTATAACATACACACGAGAGTTTCACCGGTCTGTCGCTGTGATATCGTCATGCCCAGTGGCCACTCATTTCATGGTCGTGAGACGTTGCCATAGGTATGATTTACCGTTGTCCTACTGAGAGCCAGTGTCATTTTCGAAGATGACAGTTGCTCCCAGTCGGACCCTGCAGCGGTTGCTTAAACGTTTTTTTTTTAAATTATATATACATTCTGTCTGGTTTCTTTATGAGCCGAGACCGAAAGCCTTTGACCAGGCTAGCGGTCGCTACAAACTCAATAAGCAGTCGCGGACAATGGTCCAGGGATGGTCCCGTGGGAAAACCCCCCAAGCCAAGTCGTAAAGAACGGTTCCAAAAGCTGCATGGTACCAGGAAGTGGTGTCTCAACCGGTACCTCTGGGAAACCGGACGATCTCCCAGAGTATATAGTCTTTCCCTCACATGCGGGAGTTTGCGAGGGCGGACGAAACCTTTCTCTAGCTGCTCTTGGGAACAACAATGATAACACCTAACATAATTGTAAGTGCACTTCAAAACAATTGAAAGCGCACAGCTGTCGACAATGGGTCAGACAACAGTGCAGACTACCCTATGGTTGGAGGAGCCAATCAGACAAAGCCAATACGATGAACTGGCAAAATCTCAATACCTTTGAGTGGGCGGATCAACTGAGTGACGACCTGGTGGAGTGCTACGATGCCAGTATGACCCCTGAGCGAAAACGTCACATGGCACAATTGCATGCTCTGTGGTGCGAGAAACAACCAGAGCTCTCGCAATTTTCGCACAAACTGCTGTAAAACCGTGTCGATGACCTCCGGAAAAGGGGTTATATAAGTGGAGTGACTACTCTACCACAGTCAGAATTGGCCGGCAACAGAGAAAGGGAGGCAACACTGAGACCATCAGGCAGCATATTTCTGACTGAACACGGGTACTATCTGACACTAGGAGAAGTCTAGAGCGAAGAGAGAGGTGGGTCAGAGAAAATCAACCGTTTTTGTCTGACCCAACTCGACTCTTCCAAGACCCTCCAGTTACTATCAACTATCCGCCAACATCAGAGGAGGTCGAGGCATTTTTGAGAGAAGTCTACGAAGTCCAGTATCCACTGAATTGCCCTTCAACCCACTAGCATTTGGCTGGCATTTTCACCTCATATCTAAATTCGGAAGAGCCTATTCTGGAGTAGTTGGTGAAAGAACCATATTGGTGACTATGTGCGGATAGTTTGCGCTCTGTCTAATGTCTTCCAACTCCCATGAGATAGTGACAATTCAGATGACGAAATTAATTTTTATTGCATGCTGCAATTGGTATCGCAGCCAAATTTTCTCCAAGAGCGAGTTGAAAAGGAAGGTAAGGCAAAGCAGCGGGTAGTCTGGGAGGCTTTGACAAATTATACGCTTACCAAATTCACTTATCGAAGGACGGTATGTGCTCACTCTGTGTGCACCGCCAAGAGTGATTTGTAATCAGAGTACAAATCCAATCCCGGCATACGTTTTCAATCGCGGCATACGTCAATGCACAACTGGTGTAAGGGTTGTGGGAAGCTGTATTCACATTGCAAGTGTACCGTGGTTTGGGTATGCAAGACACCAAGCGGTAAGCACTCACAGGCCCTCGAAACAGTTTGAAGACTACATGATGGACGCTTCTTCAAACTGTAAGGATGACGATGAGGAATCGGCTTCAGATAGTGAATTGCCCTGAACAGTTTTCAGATAATTCGATCAGTGAGATTGATAAACATTTTGGCTCCCCTTCTTCTATTTAATTGTTATGTTATGATTCTAAGTGTGCTTGTATTCTAATCTACATAGTCTTATAGGAAAAAACCCAATCGAAAGAGCGTGAAAAACTCTATCGGAACTGTAGTAGACAACATTTTTTTAATTGCTATTAAAAGAGTTAAAAATCGCCGAAATAGACGATATCCACGAAAATCCCAAAACTTGCACCCCCTCCCCCTCGGTCAATACTTATCCGAATGACAAAATTTTTACCCCATAAAGTACTATCCAATAGCAAAACACTTTGCCTAATTTTGACTTAGATCGGACAACTTTGACTTTTTCAGTGGGTACACTTGAGAAATAACGCCCCATATATTTGATTATGTGTGTTCAAAGACAACAGTCGTTGATTTTGTAAGCAAATTAAATAAGCAAATATAAAACTTTGTCCTGGAAAATAATTTTTTTTTCACTGAAACTGCTTCGAATGTTTGTGAGAGAGATTTCTATGTCAAATTCACAAGAAACAGTTATTATTTAATTTTAAATATTACGATTCATATGTATTGAACAATATTGTAATTTTTATGGAAAATAGTTTGTTCTTCTCTGGAAATAGCTTTTTTTTACGAGGGCTGGTGGAAAATGTTCAACAACACACAGTGAAGGGTCCGCACTTCTCGGTAGTGTGGGGATCTTAGTCGCATCACTACAATGACCCTGACATATATATTATTCAATTATACCTTGCGTATAATTATACATTATACAAAATCAACTTTGTCATTATAATAATGCCACCAAGGGATCCACTGAAAACCACTACCCTTTCTCCTTGGCATTAATCCTCCCGGAACTGCTTTCGAATCACTTCAGGGGGTGCCGTTTTCTTGCCTGCGATGGTTTCTGCTGGTTCAATTCATTCATTAATGTGGGCTTCAGCTCGGACCAGCCCTTTCTCAAAACTAGTCTAGCCATGATCTACACATCGTCCTCAGTAGCGCGACTATGTCGCGCAGCGGGCTCGTCGGCCTTCGCCATCATGGCTGGGCCCCGTCGTGTACCTCTGTCATTCGGGAGGCTTCCTCGAGGGGGTTGCCTCCCTGAACGACAAACATTTCATTGACCTTGGCAGATGGTCAGTCCGGGGCCTCTCACTACGTGCAGCGCAGAGGAAGCACTGGGGAGTGCTGGTGCACATTGATCTGCCCTCCGCTGCAGGCTCGGCCTGAACGAGTACCTGTCCTTTCTTTGTTTCCCTCACACCCCGGATGTTAACACCAAGGGTCTCGGGTTTCACCCTTTGTTTGAGGTCCTTCAGAACCTCTGCGTAGCTTGAACCCTCGGCTGGTTTTATAATAACCGCCTCGGGTCTAGCTCGCCTTTTTTACCTTCTTCTGTGAAGCGATGTTCTTCGTTTCCACCTTCGTCCTCCTTTCTTATGATTTAGGGGTTGAAGCCTTCGGAATAATGTTCTGGGACTTCAACCTCTTTGTCTTGGGCCTTGGCGTATCTGACTCAGGGGAGCTCAATGTGGGGTCTCTCGGCCTCTTCCCAAGTGTGGGTGCGAGTGTTTCCCCGGCTTCTTCCGCAGTTTGAACCCCTTTGCAAGTCAGGACTCCACGCTTTGCTTTTTTATAATCTCCTGCACCCTTTCGACAATTGTGTCCTGGTAGCATTTTTTGATCATCCGGAATTCGATCTTCACGCCATCTATTCCAAAGTTAATTTCCTGGAGCAGCTTTGCCGCATCTCCGATTCCCTTCCGCACTGGAAGCCACATATTGCTCCTAGAGTCATTAAAACTCTTGAGCTCTCCAATGACTTCCTGCAACTCCTGTAGGCATTTCTCCAATTTTTTAGTCCTCGACTCAAAATTCTCCCACATATATCGGAGGAATGACTGGTCAAGCCGATCTTCCTCCTCTGTGACGTCCAAAGGACCTCCAAGCTCCTCACACACGCTCCTCTCCAAGTATGTTTGGTTCCCCTTAAATTCCATGGAACCAGCACTGACCACCGGGGCTGGAACCCGATCGGAATCAGTGGGGAGATTCCTACTCCCTTGGGGTATATTGTTATTATCATACCTACTCATGACTGCTTTTAATTCGGGGTTTCTTCCCCTAGCTGGTTGTTGTCCGCCCCGGGTAATTGATTTCCCCAGTACCACCCATATCTGGGAGGCGTTCCCCTATCCGCAAATAGGTTCAATTATATTTGTTAAAATACAAATCTTAAACAAATGAAATAAGTAAATGCAAAACTGTGGCCTTTTCGGCCTACAAAATACTTCTTTTTTGCACTGAAATTGCTACAAATTTTGGTGAGACAGATTTTCTGTCACTAATTCTATTTTATAAAAAATGTTGGTCATTTATGGTAATTTTACCGGTAAATATGGTGAATTACCCAAAATTCATTTTAAAAAATTTCCATAAATTTCCGGAAATTTATGGAAATTTTCGGTAATTTATGGAAATTTTCGGTAATTTATGGTAATTTTACAAAATAAATATGGTAACCTACCCTAAATTACCCAAAATTCATTTTTGAAAATTTCCATAAATTTATGGAAATTTCTGAAAATTTTCAGTAATTTAAGGTAATTCGATCAGTATATGGTAACTTTCCATAAATAACCGCAAAATTCTATTATGTGCAACCAAAATTTCCTCACAGTTTTTACTGTGAATGGGCTGATAATAGTAAAATGCGAGCTCATAGACATATAATTTTCATTGTTCACCTCTGACGTAACTTTTCAGTCCCTAGGGAGTAAAAAGTAGAGCTTTAGCCCCGCTTCATAGGCATCGAAAAGGGCTGAAATCATGCATGTGTTATAAAAACTCATTAAAAAAGGAAGATGAACATTTAACTTGTTGAAATTCGGATTCTATGTGAAATTTTGCGTTAGAAGGTCACGGAGTACTTGCAATAGTTTTTCTTGCAACGATAAAAACTTTTAAAAAATATAATACTTATCGTCATTCGGTCCGCCAGGGAATTTAGTATAAAAATCTGTTTCCGGAAAACACAACAATTTCATGAGTTTTTCTTGTGGCACATAGTCACGGGCAAGTAACTCTATAACCCCAAAATCCCACAACACCATAACCTCAAAACCCCTGCACTACGTTACCCCATATACCATAACCCCTTAACCCCCTCATCCTATTCTGTGGAGAAGTCCGGTTCCCGAAATCATAACAGTTTCGTGAGTGTTTCTTGTGGAATACAGTCAGGGAGAATATAACCTCAAACCCCTCAAATCCTCATAACACTTTTATTGAATTTGCTGTGTTTTTTCTTCAATGTTTAATTAAAATTCAATGTTAATTAAAAAGTTACATTTCTTTGATGCTATAGGATGGTGGTCGTGGTTGTAACGGAATGAAGGGGTTTTGAGGTGTGGTGTTGTGAGATTTTGTGTTTATAGAGTTACTTACCAACCTTAGCCATGGCTATGTTCCACAAGAAAAACTCACGAAATTGTTTTGTTTTCCCGAACCAGATTCTTCTACTAAATGAGGTTACGGTGTTTAGAGGTTATGGAGTTATGG
>CAKNWW010201298.1:0-13885 GCA_932074435.1 Andricus kollari
ATTGGTTTGCCTTTTTGCTTACTACTAATCACCGTACGTAGAATTTGTAAGTCGTAAAAAAAAGTGGTCTCAAAAATTTTCAAAATGTGCTCACTTTTTGAATTTTGATCCAAAATATCTGGTTAACGAACTTGACCTTCATTTTGGGTCCCTTAAAAAGTTTATCAAAGGCTGACTCGATTCGACAAATCCTTCAAAAGTTAGCGAGTCCACAAAATTCAGGTAACCATACATACAGACAGACATACAGACAGACATACAGACAGACAAACAGACAGACAGACAGACAGACACCGACAAAATTTTATGATTTTCGGAATCTGTGAGTGCCGAAACGTAAAGATCCGTTAAAAACCAGAGATCGAAAATTTGGACGAATACATTACACTCTCATGAATGAGAATGTAAAAAATTTGGTCACTGATATTATTATTTTTGTCGTCTGTTTAGTTTCTTTAAAAATGGGTAAGTTTTGGTTTAATAATGGAGAATAAGTGAATAGTTTAAAGGGATTTGGGAAAGAGTCCTTAAACAAATTTAGGTTAAGCAAAATGTATTTTCAGACAAATTATACATCTTCGAGGTTTACAGTGTGCAGAAATTGGCAAACGTACTGCAGAATCACCAGACTCGACTTATTTCTAAGGAATATTTATGTGCCTTTTCTTGCACACAAATTAAAAATAATATACAAATTTTCAGAACCTACAACTTCGTAATAGCATTACCAATTCCTTCAGTAGGTATAGTTAACATAATTAATTTAGTCGGTAATTCTTACACATTCAATTAGTAGATTTTTACTAATTAGCAGTAAATGAATCGGTGCTATTTTAATTAGTAGAAAACTACTACCAATCAGTAGTTTTCTACTAATTCAGATTTAGAGAGTACATCTCATCCAGATGGTGGATACAAATTTAGTCTTGTTTACCAGGACCATCTAAAGATATTTATAGTCCTCACGACTCTTGATTCGTAGCGAGCATAAAATATAGTCCTTAATTTAAATCACATTTTCACTCTGCTTGGAGCACCTCCAGTTTTACAGTCCGACAACGGTAGGGAATTTGCAAATTCCATTGTTTTCACTTTTTAACTGCATCATTATATAAAAAATCAAGATCATTTACTTTGCCTACCTCGTGACGGGTATTATATAATGCCTAGGGATTACATAGAATGCCTAGGCAATGTATATAATAAGGATTCCATTATATGCTTTGCCAGAAATGGCAAAGTATATAGAATTCTTTAGGTTTTGGGAGACTTCTGAATCAGTCGGATTCAGTCAGAATGAATTTCCTGCAAAGTTTGGAATCATGCAGATTGATTCGGACTGAAACTATACAGAAACTCCTACGGAGTTATTCGGACCCATATAAAATTAATTTCCTTCAAAAATGTTGATTCACGTAGACTGATTCGGATTGAAATTATATGCACAAGCCCCTTCGGTGTCTGTCGGACTCATTCAGAATGAATTTCGGAATAAATCGGATTGATTTGAACTGGATTTATAAAATTCTTCGCGGAGTCAAACGGACTGGATACGGAATGATTCTGAAACAGATTTCGCATTCACGTGGAATAAAATGGATTCAATTGCTCGGAATCAGACGGACTCAGACGGAATCAATTCCATTCCGAATGAGTCCGAAACTTCTACCAGAGATGAGCTGACTTTTTTAAATGGGGCATGGAGAACGTAACACGTTTCTCGTATCAGATTAGGAAATACGTTATTTTTTTACTTTTCGAGGTGGTTTTAGGGCATGTGCCATACTGTCACGTGACCAATTCTTTTGAACAAACTTACTCATAAACTAATGAGTCGTATATGAATTTTCCATACCAGACAGACATGAAGGAAAGAAAGACGAACGACTGCCTGGTACAGAAAATTCATTTGATTCGTTAGTTCTGCAATTCTATAGAAGAAGGCAGTTCAATTTTATTTCAGTACATTTTGAGGCTATTTCTTTCTGTTTCTTCTGTCTCAGACCAAAAAAATGACATCTGCATGATCCAAACAAATATTTTCACGTTGCACTCTAATTACTTGCCTCTCACTAACTGATATCAATGAAGTCAATTTTTAGACACTATATATTTGAGCAATTAAATGTCAAATTATCTGAAGAATTTCATATATTGTTAGCAATTTTGATGGAAATTCTAGTATCCGTTAACGGTGTTTGTGCGGAATATTATTCTTACATTGTATGCGCATATTTTTCGCACATTTTGCGCAAAAAAAAGTAAAACAGTCATGGGAGCGCTTTTAAAAATTAAAAATTTTGATTATCAAAAAAAAGTTCTGCTCAGGGATTGCTAAAAATTAAATATAGAGTCAAAACGCCTCTACAAAATTTTATATGAAATTATAAGTGTTGAATTACAAAGGGTTCTATATTCCTTTAGTGCAAAAGGCTATTGAACAATTATATTACTGAACTTTTTTTTTACAGAATTTTCTCCTTGGATGATGTTCGGATATTTTTGATATGCAATTAGAAAAATTGTGGGAGTGCTTTTTTCAAAAAACAATTGTTATTTTTATTATTTTAATTTCTGGGATTTGAATATAATAGGCTTCTTTTTGCTTAAAAGCTAAGTAAAAAATTATTATGAAATTATGTTCCAAAATGAGAACTGTATAATCTACAGAGGTTTTTTTTATATGTGAAAAAAAAACTTTTATCACAGCAAAAGTTGTTGAAACATTTTTTTAATCACCAGTTCATCACAGGTTATAATTAAATGATACTGGCATTATTTAAAAAATAAAAAACTAATAAAAAAATAGAAGAGAACAATTTTGAAAAAAATTTTGTGTTGGGACATTTTTTTAAAGTACTTCTATGGCAACATAAAACTTAGAAGATATTCAAAATTGAAAATCATAGTCCTTTTTTCAAATTTCATAAATTTGGTAATTTTAGTGATACTAAGATGTATTTTTCTTTAAATTATTCATAATAAGAAGCGATTTTGAAGAAATAATTTTTGAAACAAAATTCAAAAACTTTTTTGATTTCACAAAAACAAAATTTGAAACTGATAAAAAAAATACATCTTTAATTTTCTTTATTTTTTTAAAGATAGCTTACAATGTCCTCTAAAAGCCCTGTGAATATAAAAATGGGTTCTCTCTTAATTTTCGAGAAATAATTAAGAATTTACGCCGTGGCATGGTCTGCCCAGGGCCCAAGAGTCTTAACTCTGAAGTTCGTACACACGAGTATAATATTCGTCTATTATTTACATGGTTTTTCACATCGTATGCATCGTCTCGGCATACGTTTTCAATTATTTTACGAAAACTAAGGCGAATTTCATTTTTATATTTACAGGGCTTTTAGAGCAGATTGTAAGCTATCTATAAAAAAAATTAAAGAAAATCAATAAAGGTTTTTTTTTAAATTCAGTTTAGTTAAAAATATTTGTTTTTCAATAAATGTTTCTTTAAAACTACGCCTTATCATGAATAGTTTAAAGTAAAATATATCTTATATCATTAAAATCACTAAAGTTATGAAAGTTCAAAAAAGAGACCAAGACTTTGAATTTTGAATATCTCCTAAGTTTGTTGAATTTTTCTAAAATTATTTTAGGGGCAATCCATACATTCCGTGACGGGCTTCTCTTTTGTTTATATCGTTGTATCCTTTTTCACTTCAGGAAAATTTTATTCTCATCTTTATTTAAACAAAGCAAAAACGCGTCACGAGATTTATGGACGGCCCCTCAGGGTTTCTTCTCAATACCTAAGAGAACGGATCCTAGATTTTTTATCCATATTACTAACAACAGATAAAATTGTTCAGATTATTTGACGTGAAATTGCTCATTTGTTCGGCGGATGTTCTTACCTGTGCTGCCATAACTCTTTGACGTTCAGCAATAAGAGAACATTTTGCACAGAAACAATCTCTGTAACGACACTCCCTTTTGTGACCCCTCAACCAGGATATCAAACCATGATTTCTGCATCTTGCACATTTTGGTTTTCTTTGCTTAGACCCGTTGTCATTTTGTTCTGATTTTTTAGACTTTGTACGAAGCATTATTTCAACTTTATTTAATTCTTCAAATCGCTTTATTTCTGACATCTAAAGTCTTTATATTATATGTAATAATGGATCTATTTTTCTGGCATTACATTCTTTTATCATTTTATAGTTGAACTATTTTTCATTTTTGTGAGTTTGATAAACATTCCTATATCGATAAATATCGATAAATATTCCTAACTGTAGTTTTTTAATTAGCTATTTAAATAACTTATTGCAGGGTTTGCTAACAACAAATTCTAAAGAGGTACCTCAATTTCTATTTCCGTAAAGATCTTGTTCAAAATATAAAAACGAAGCGTTATGTTTTTGAATAATTTACTGATATAAGGATGAAAATACATATACTAATTTACGCATTGAAATCAACTAAGTAATGAAGTAAATAGCGTTTTCTGTAGCACTTGGTAGTTAGTCGGAGACTGAAGATAAAATCTTTTTCACAGAATATCAGAATTTCTTGGCTACTCTGCTACGGACTGTCTGTTTTCGATTGGTGGATATCAGGGTTGCTACCCTGGTAACCATACATCCTCTGTGTCCACAAGAAAAACCCCACTGGAACACCCTTCCGCCTGGATTGGCTCGTCTTTTGTTTACCTTCCACGCCTGTAAAACTCCCGTACCTATTGAGCTTAACAGTCTACTATAGTTATTCAACACACAAATCTGGAACCCCTAACTGAAGTGTAGCTCAGAAGAAGATGATAAGCGGCTGTTTCGTAAAATTATTTTATGAGTTCAACAAGTTTCATTTTTAAAAGTATTCAATTCAAATTAACTTAAAGTGTATATCAAGAGTTTCTGATTTCTTTATCCTCCACAAAATATCAAAAGAACTTTTCTAAAATGATCTCCTATTAACACTGAAAACCTGTTTGAATTAATAACAGCAGTGGTACATCTTTTGATGGCGCATATTGGATTTTTGCCATTTTTTGGTCGGGGGAGCAAGTATTTTCTCTTTGTGTTACCACCAGTCTATCCCCCAGTTGAAAAAATCACATTTTGATAAGCAAAAAGGAAAATGTTTTGCAGACAAATTTTTTTTGTGCAGTAACTTTTTTTAATTCGTCAGACAACCACCCACCCCAAGACTGGAGGGAGCGACCGTGCCTCCTGCAGTCCTGCACACATCGAATGGGCGCTACCGTAATTACGTGTGCATTTTCTGAGGTGGTGGGGGTTCTCATGGTTGCTTACTTTTTTTAGGGGGAGGGGATCATACGTAAAATTCTACAAGATTTAGACAAATTAGTTTTCAATCTAGCCGCTACGTCAAGTGACTGTCACACCACCATAAAATAATTTTTTACTAGATTAAGGATTTTTTGGGTCTTTTTCGTTGAAATCTAGCTTTCAAAATAAGCGGTCGGAGGGTTAAGATAAATCTTATGTAATATTGGTGGGGACGGTTTACAAAATCATTAATGAAACTTATACGGGGGAGAGGGTATGAAAATGACAGTGTTGAGTAGTAAACTTGTTACTGAAAAAGTTATGTTCTTTGTAACTTTTTAGAAACTTACTTACTTTTTTAGACAGGTAACTTGTAACCTAAGGGAGAATCCGCATATGACGTGCCGTTATTTTTAGTGATTTTTGACTCACGCCTCCCCTTTGTGATAATTTGTGACATTTCGATGAACACCCTCCTATTTTTAAATACGAAATATAATGTTATTTTATGCAATCGTCAATCGAACAGTGAATAGTGAGTTAAAACTATTTGATACTAAAGTCGGGTCCAAATGTCGAGGCCCCTAACTTCTTTTGATTGCAACTCGCACAAAAAAAATCTGAAATGTCTAATAAAAAGCATCTGAAAGCTTAAAGTCTTCTGAATGCAGCGATGTGTTCACTTTTGTCCTAATTTTTTTTTTCAATATTTAGAGGGCAAAACATCCCAAAACAGGGGTTTTCGGCCTCCTTTTTCAAGGGTACACTTTGACCTGTTCCCAAAAGGAGGGCGACATTAGGAAAAATCTGGAAAAAAATCACAGATATTCTGTGAACATTCCTGAATGCAATGTATTTTTCAAAATGCTGAAATATTCAATAGTTTACTTTTTACGGTGATTTATTTACAACACCTTTATCTTGAAATCGAATGAAGATTTGAAGCCGTTTAATAGCTACAAATGTGCCGTTTTATCATGCGATTGCAGTACAATAATTAAATTTATGATAAAATCATTATTGCGCAAGAGGTATAATATTGAATATTTCTGACTTTAATCAGTGTGGGCGTGTGGCCAGCACAGCGGGACAAGTGGCAATAAAAAAAGTACCCTTTCTATGACAATAATAATTCCAGAAGCAAGCCAAATGCCCGAAACAAATGTGGTTGAACGAATCAGGGCCATCTCAACGTCTTCAAGTTGCAATTACACAACGGATCCTTAGAAAATCGAAACCCAATTGCGAATATTAACCCGATTTAGAATATTTTCAATAGCAATTTTTTTTTAATTTCTTCTAAAACTGCTACAATCCTGCATATCTTTTAAACTGACTCCAATGTTTTGTGTGAAATTTTTTTCCAATTTAATTTAATTTAATTCCTTTGCATCTCCCCTCCTACGTGACACTGTGTGACGTTAGGGCAGAGTCCCCCCACCCTTCAGAGCTTCACTTAATATGTGGACGCTGTCTTGCTTATATTTATTATTTTTGCAGTAACCTTTGTAAAAATCGCTTTTTACCGACGAATGTACCGTCTAATGTGAAAACGATTTTTTCCCTTTCAGTTTCGTAGGCCTCGTAATGACCGGTGACCCTCAGTACGGGGTCATCAGCTTTTCGATTACTCTTAAAAATTAATAAAAAGTAATGCTAACGATATAAAGGAGATACCATTATAAGCCTTTTGTGTATATAATATTTCGAATATATTGTTTTTCACATATTAAAATATCGTACAGGTACATTTTGTTTTAGCTAACACCATTTATTTTAAAACTTCGTGGTGGTATAATTTAAAGTAACTTATAGAGAACTTGAAGTTACTGCTTTCAGTAACGTAACTGTAACGAGTTACTTTAAAAAAGTTAACGTAACTGTAATGCGTTACTTTTTTCTGAGTGACGTAATTGTAACGAATTAATTAAAAAAAGTAACTTACCCAACACGGCAAAATGACATGAAAAATACTTACATCAATAATTGAACAACCCCCTTTTCGAAATTACTTACAAAATTACGTTTTAAAAAATTGCAGTGTTCCCATGATTTTCGAAATCACGTGATCAATTCTTTTCGATGAACTTATATGTAATCAGACAGTCTGGTGCATGCCCAATCCTTAGTATACGTAAATTACGAAAGTATGATAAAAAATCTTACGAGCCCTATATCACAAAATCACAGTATTAAATGAAGAATTCACCGCTCCTTCTCAACGTCCCTGGAAACAAAGTAGTAAGCCTAAATTGATATATTGGGTATACCAGGTTTTTTATCGTCAATATTTTTATTTACATTTACTACTTCTTTGTGAAAATAAGAGCGGGCAGTGTGATCAAATCAAAAAACGAGGTTCGAAAATACTTTTATAGACCGCAATAGCTTGGATTTTGTGCACGTGGGTCTGTGCAAGATAAAAAATTGATTGACTTGTGAACTTATTTGTTATTAAAACCAACTTTTCAGCATTAACATTATTTGAGTTTATCGACAAAGTGACTGTTGATCACGAAAATTTGTCATCCAATATTATTTTATAATTTTAGAAACAAATTATATAAACAAATGCACAGAGTCGTTATTTATTAGGAGAAGGAAGTTGTTTTTCTCTTAATTCTCCTCGCATTATGTTTCCAGTGAGGTTTAGTAATGAAACTTTATCACCCGATATTAATTGTTAATTTGATAAACAAATGCACAGTGTCGAAATTTATAAAGATAAGGAAGTTTTTTCTCCTAATTCTCCTCAAATCATGTTTCCGGTGGTATTTGGTAATTAAAATTAGTCATTAGATATGATTTGTTAATTTTATAAAGAAATGCACTTCTTCCTAGGGATCGCGGGACCTTGGGCTGCATCGCGAGGTGTAGCTGCTCTGGGGAACTGACGGACTCCAGTGATGCCAATGTAGGCGCCTTTTTCTACTGCGCTTGCGTTCCGGCCGCGCACGGGTTGGCCGCAGTTGGCGCGCGATTCAAAATTTGAATTCAAATGAATTCTTATGCGAATAAATAAAAAATATTAAAAACATTATAAAAAATTATTTTGAATTACTTTTTCAACAAATGTCTTCTGAAATTAAATGTTTTGTGAAATATAAGTTATTCTACAAAAGTCGAAGAATAACCTAAACTAAGGAGCGATCCTTCCAGGAGGTAATAGCAAAGCCTCCTGGTATATCTAGGGCGCGTATTCTCATGTTCCCAAGCCACGATGTGATCGCCGTGTCAAATGGTGAATGTCACCATGGTTAATAAATCCTTGAACACACGGGTGCTGTCCGCTCAGTTGAGGCGGACAAGTCAGGGTCAAAGGGAGGTGTTTGAACGGAGAATTTGGAACATCAGGTCGAATCCCATGGTATGTAGACCCGCCGCCTGCAGGCTCTGCAGGGGATGTTCCTTGTTTGCCTAGCTTCTTGTGGGATCAAATGGGCGACACACAGCAAATAAATAAAATTAATGAGGGTCCGATCCGGGACTCTCATCTAACCGACCGCCAAAGGTGGGGACTCCTCGGGAGCCAGCACCATCTGGAGCAACTCTTCAGGCTTGTTCTACAGGCAAGAGAAGGAGACCAGTAGCGTCCGGAGACACCCTGAATTAACCTATAAATGGATGAGACCGGAATCTCCATGATGCAGATTAATTTGCACCCCAGCAAAAGGGCCTCGGTGGTTCTAACCAGGCGTATGTCAGTGGTGCAGACTGGTATTGTCCTAATCCAAGAACCCTGGTTATACAGGTAAAGGATAAGTGGCTCCATATATAAGGGACCGCGCGAAAAAGCACCAAGGGCATGCATAGCCGTCAAGGGAATGGATGGGATTTTGGTTCCTAAGCTCTGCTCCAGGGATCTCCCTGTCATTAAGGTGAGGTTCCGGGGTAGTAGCGAAGAAATGCTAGAGGTGTTTATCGCCTCGGCTTATTTCCTGGGCGATGATGACTGGCCCCCGCCTCCTAGAGAGGTAGAGACTCTAATTCAGCACTGCCGAGAAAACAGGATTCTTCTGCTGTTGGGCTGTGAAGCAAACTTCCACCATAAAGTTTGGTTAAGCACAGACGTCAAGGGCAGAGGAAGATATTTAAGTGAATACCTATGGGGCACTGAGAAGGAGATTGTAAATCGGCGTGATACTCCCACATTCCAGATTAAAAACAGGAGTGAGGTTCTCGATTTGACTCTATGCTCGGAAGCACTGAGGAGCAAGATAGAGGGCTGGAGAATCTCCGATGAGGAATCTCTCAAACCACAAATATATCTTGTGCCGGCTAGTACTAAGAAAACAAGCAGTTGAAAAGATTAGGAACCGCAGGAATACACTTTGGGTATCTTATAAAGAAGAACTCAAAGGCAGGCTTGCGGAATGCCCAACAAGCTACGGTACCATTGATGAGTTCGAGCACGCCCCGGTTTTTCTGCGAAGGACTACATCATATCAGAACAATTGCTCTACAAGTAAAATTAAGTCTAGGAAAGGAGCCGAATAGTGGAAAACCCACCTGGAGAAACTCCGTAAAAAGACTAGAGCATTGTGCAACAGGGCAGATAGAACTAAGTTGCCTTCAGATTGGGACATCTATAAGACGGCCCAGCAAGAATACAATAAAAATATTAGAATTTATAGACAGGAAGATTGGAGGGGCTTGTGCGAGGTATCAAAGAACATTCCGGAAACAGATCCTGGCGAAAAATCCTGAACCTCGCCTCGGGCTCGTAAGGTTCAATGATGGTGAGTTTGCCGAAGAAAAACGACAGAACTCGCAACGCTGAATCACCTGATGGAAATCCATTTCCCGGGTTTTCAGCGAACTTAAACGGACCGAGAGATGGAAGTCTAGGGCCACGAGAGGAAGAAGGCAGACAGGAATTTCGACGCCAAGGTCGTTGATATCAAGAAAGTAGAATGAGCCATTGGGTTCTTCTGCCCCTTTAAATAACCAGGGGCGGATAGCGTCTTTTCAGTGCTCTTACAAAAGGGCATGAATTTCGTCGTTTCCCCACTGACGAAACTATTAAGGGAAAGCATTGTCCTAAAACACGTGCCACTGGCATGCAAGTATGGCAAAGTGACCTTCATTCTCAAACCTGGGAAGGAGGGATACACTGCTGCTAAAGATTTTCGGCCAATGAGCTTGACTTTCTTCATCCTGAGGCGCTAGAGAGGCTGGTCGACAAAATATTTCAGGGATGAGGTGCTTGTAGCCTGTTCGCTACACAGAGGGTAGCACGCTCTTCAGCAGCCTGCTTGGTAGAAACTCCGCCCCATGCTGTTGTGGCGAAATTGGAGCAGCAGCTAGAACAGGGAGGAAATGCTGTGGGCACTTTCTTGGAGCTTTAAGGTATGGCGTGCCAGTTCAGCTAGTAAGCTTCGAGTCTCCTCCTTGCATTGTAGTGAACGGTCTCCTTCATAGGCTAAATGAGGAAGGGTTTTATACCCAGGGATACGCGGATGACTTACTAATAATAGTCAGGGATGCTTATCTGTAGACGTTGATGGGTTTACAAGGTCGGCGCTACACATTGCAGAGCTCTCGTGCAACAGCTGAGGGCTCTCGTTAAATCCGGAAAAGACCAGTCTGGTCATTTTCACGACCTCATACTCGGTTATATATTTAGGAGTAATCTTACAAAGCAAACTCAACTAGGCGAAGAATCTTGATTTAGTTGTGCAGAAGGGCCATTGATTTCACGTGGCATGTAGGGCCTAAAATGCTTGCATGGCCACGCGTAAAACTCAAAACGATGCGGGACCGCCTGTGACGATTGCAAACGCTAGCGTTTAGGGGTGTTACGGGAGCAACGGAAACTACGCTCACAGCGGCGATAGGATACGTGCTCTGTGAAGAACCCCTAAATGTTGCGATAACTGCCAGGGTGACTCACGCGATAATATGCCTGGCCAAAGCAAATAGATGGACTTGGGGGAGGACTAGACACACTAGGCTCCCAGGTAACATCAGCACCATGCCAGTTCTAGAAATGAGGCAAGATAAAATCATAAAACGTTTTAACTTCACCAAGACTTTCCGCGTCTGCATCCCAAGGAGGGACACGTGCAAAAGAAAATGGTAACCAACCCGCTCCTTCAAGGGGAAATCTGGTACACAGATGGTTCCAGAGGAGTTGGTGGGTCAGGAGCAGGAATCTATGGCAGCGCGGGAAGGCGGGGAATAGGGATCCCGCTAGGGTGGCACGCCACCGTTTTTCAGGTGGAAGTCTTGGGCGTCCTTCGCTGTGCTGAGTCAATATTAGAAGAAAATACTGCTCGTAAGCAGATCAAAATCTGCTCGGACAGCCAAGCGACATTAACTGCAGTTGGGAAACCAGACATAACATCAGAGCTGGTTTGGGAATGCAAAATGGCATTCAGTCAACTCGCAGAAAAGAACAAAGTGGCTCTCATATGGGGTTCTGGTCACACAGGGATTAAGGGCAACGAAGAGGCGGACCAGTTGGCGAAAGAGGGAGCAGAAAGTGAGCACATAGGACCGGTACCGGTACTGGGACTCGCGTCTTGCTGTATCGGGATGGCCATTAAAACCTGGATCCGAACGAAGCACCGGATAAACTGAAAAAACAAACCCAGGGTTGCCGAGAGGCAAAAGCCATCCTGGGCGATACATACAGGATGGACAGAGCCAGGCAAATCCTGGGTATACCCAAGAAAGACATAAGGTCAGTGGCTCAGATGCTTACGGGGCAAACCACCTGAACTAATACATGCACAAGATAGGGTATAACCCCACGAAAGAGTGCAGGAAATGCAGCAGGGATGATGAAACATTTTTGCATGTCTTATGCCAGTGCCCGGCATTAGCCAGGCTTAAGCAACAAACCTTTGAGGTTCATTTTATGGAACCTGAGGAAATTGTAACGCGATCAGTGATGGTTAGTAATGAAAATTTGTCATGCGATATTATTTGTTAATTTTATAAAGACATTATATGAACAAATGCACACTGTCGTTATTTATAAGGATAAAGAAGTCGTTTAGTAATGAAAATTTGTCATTCGATCTTTTCTTATAATTTTATAAACAAATGCACAGTGCCGGCATTTATGGGTTGAAGATGATCCTTTTTCTCTCATTATCTTTAAATTGTAATGCTAGTGATGTTAGTTATGTTTTTAATAGTCTATTAATTATTCGCAAATATGTTTGAAAATGTCGAATGACGAATTTTCATGAGTAAAATTTATTGAAAACATACAATTAATTTGAGAGAAATTAACAAAAAAAACGATTATTTTCACCTTATAAATACCGATACTGGAGAGAGCTATAAATGACTAGGCGTGCCTGTGAGCCGCAGTCGGGACATAAAATCACTGAAGGAGTGTCTCCGAAGCAGATACAAGCATCTTCTTCGACCTATTTGGTTTGGTGTGGTTCCATTGGCGAAGAACAAGCTTACGACCCTCGATATCGACACGCGCAAGATCATGCATATTCAGAAGAGCTTGCATATCAATTCGTATGTTCCGCAATTATACATTCCACGACGTCTAGACGGGCGCGAACTTCTAATTCTCCAATTTCTTTATATCCGAATTATTCTGCCTGCAGCTTACATCATCGAAAATAATCCATCTAGATGTTTTACTTCTAAAAACCTAAGTGAAGAAAGCAGAGGTTGACAAATTTTGCCAACATTTCCTTGACAAGAAAATGCAGGGAAACTTTTACAGAAATGTAGAACAAGAAAATCAAGTTCGTGCAAGGAATTCCTGAAAATGGTGGACTCTACTTCTCAACCTGCAAACAAGTAAGGACAAGAATGGTACAGCACCCTAACCTAACTACTTGATCGTCATCTTGTCTTCAAATATATTATCAAAATGTCAGGCGGTTATGTACTAAGCTTCGTCATCTCCGAAGCGCTTTGGAAACAACTGTTATAAAATGGGACATTATTGTACTTATTATTGTACTTACTGAAACATGGCTCCATGAGGGTATAGAAAATGCAAAACTAGGGCTAAATGAATATAAAAATTTCAGACAAGACAGGGATGCTCTAGCAAGTCAATAAGAGAGGGGAGGCGGAGTTTTAATAGCAGTTAGGCACAAATTTTGTAGTGAGCTTATAATGATCAAAAGTAAGAAAGTTGAGCAAATATTTTGTAAAGATTCGGGCAGGCTATAATAATTATGTCATCAGACCCTTATATGCACCTCCAGATTTGTCTTCGAACCTATATAATGAGCACGCATTATCAGCTATAGACATTTCAACTACATTTCCACAAGCTAAACTACTGCTATTTGGTGACTATAATTTATCCGGTATATATTTTGGATGAATAGTAACAATGAGGTAAAAGTAGATTTCGAAGCTTATGCAAAGGGCTCTATCAAGAAAGCTGCACAAATTATAGGTGAATATTTCGGATTTTTGAATCTCAAGCAATTAAATACTGTAAAAAATTGATATGGAGGATTACTAGATCTAGTCTTCTCTAGTAACTCTCAGAACGAAATAGTTGTGTGTATAGACTTCTTGGTTAATAGTGATTCCTTCCATTCACCATTAGAAATAAAAGCCGAACTTACAGGAAATTTTAACTCTTCAAAAAATGAGCATGTTATATTAGATTTTGGAAAAGCGAATTACCAACG
>CAKNWW010201322.1:0-11334 GCA_932074435.1 Andricus kollari
GACGAGCTCAGGGTCTTCCGGGATTCCATTAAGTTTTCCTTTCTTCAAATAAACCTTGGCGCATTTTTCTAACGCGAACTCAATTCCAATTTCTTGAGTGTACTCTTTGACAATGTCTAGAGCTAGATGTAGTTTCTCTTGATTTTTAGCATAGATCTTAAGAGCATCCATGTGAAATACATGAATGACTTTATGCTTTCGATTTCCAGGTTTGCCGCAGAGGTACCCTTCGGAATGGCGAAGTGCGAGAGATAGTGGCAATAATGTGAAACAAAAGAGGAAAGGGCTCACGGTGTCACCCTGAAGGATATTACTTTGAAAGGTGACACTATTAATTCTCACACGATGTTTTCTAGATGAAATAGTAAATCTGGTTTTTCAAAGCGGCATCAATCTCTTTCTGCACCTCACGACGTGGGGATGAACCTATAAGCTTTTCAAGAGACAGATTATAAATCTATAGGAGGTTGAATCGCAATCTTTCCGGTAATCAATCCAGGCCGTCGATTATCCGAACAATCCTATCATTTAGGGTAGCTGTGAAGATCTTATACAGTGTGTTCAGACAATTTATTGGCCTGTAATTCTCAGGGTCAGCTAAGTTGGCCGTCTTCTGCAGGAGCACTGTGCGCCCTTCCACCAACTACTCTGGAAAAGGCTCTTCCAACTTTAGATGTGAGGAGAAAATACGGGCCAGATGCTGATGGGTTGAAGGAAACTTCTTCCACCAGAAGGTCTTGATACCATCTGGTCTCGGAGCGCAATAGTTCTTCATGCCTCTTAATACTTTTTTTCACCTCCTCGATAGTGATAGGTGGGCATTCCTTCTCAGGTATTATGAGGGCACTGCACAGCTCCTTGAAGCTATTTTTATTCTTTGAGTTTTCTTCCAGTGGACGCTCGACTTCGTAGACTACTTTCAAAAATGCCTCGATCTCCTCTGGTGTGGGTGGGTGGACGACATAGTAACTGGAGGGTCTTGGAAGTGTTGAGATGGGTCAGACAAAAACTGTTGATTTTCACTGACCCACCTCTCTCTCCGCTTTAGACTTCTCCTAGCGTCAGATAGTACTCGTATTCTGTCAACAATATTCTGCCTGATGGTCAGTAGCTTTGACTTGTTGAGTGTGTGATGACGTGATATACAGGGTGTTTTTTTAAAACTTGAGACATCGAAATCATACGCATCCTATGAAAAAAATATCCGTAATAAAAACTTTTTATTTTCGAGGGGGATAGCGACTTTGAACAAAATTTACCCCACCCTCCAGGAGACATTAAGGGATGGGTTTTTTTTTTTTTTTTTTTTTTTTTAGCGGAAATCGAAAAAAAATGTTCGATTATAACTTACGTATTCCATGAAGTAGAATCTGAATCTGTGATAAAAAATTGGGGTTCCCATTTGAAATTACAAAGTTACCCTCCCCCCTGCCTCCTGGGTGGGGAGGATAAATTTGTTTAAAGTCGCTTTTTTCTCTCGAAAACAAAAAGTTTTTATCATGGATATTTTTTCATAGGATGCGTATTTCTTGAGATATTTTGATGTCTCAAGTTGAAGAAACACCCTGTATATGAGAGAGACAGAGAGAGACACAGAGAGAGACGTGGTCAAAGCTAAAATTTTACCGCGATTTCGCTGGGAGCGGGTGCAATTTTTCAGATTAGCACCTGCTCCCAGCGAAATCCTGCGGTTGTCCTTATGACAACTTTCAACTATATGTTAAACACTGAATGCGAATTTCTTTTTATTTTTCTCATCCGACTATAGCAGTTTTTTCTATTTTCTATGGAGAAAATTAGAAATACGTAGAATGAACATAGGAAGAGTGTCTTTACTATTGTGTTTTGTAAACTTCACAAGCTTTTATTTTATAATATAAAATTTTAAAACCAAAAGTTTCGCCGTGTTGAGGTAAAAAATTATTTGGCCTTAATTAAAAGAACTCTCAAAGATATTCATAAGAAAACCCTGCTGATTGGAAGGAATCCTGAATTTAGTGTCTGTATTTTTAAAATTTATTTAAGGTCGAAATGAAATTTGCTTTCTTATGATTAATTTCATGCACCGAAATCAGAGCATGAAAAAAAAGCACAAATCAAAATTGGATTTCCAATCAACCTCTTGTCAATGACTCTTTATTGCCATATTTTATAATTTTGTAAATTGTGATTATCTATGTGATTGTCGTTTTGGGTGAGGTTGGGTTTATTTCGTTCGTGGTAGTTTGTTTTCATTTGGGGTCTACATATCTCGGATTTTGCACAGTATTCTATAAAAAAAACTAGTGTTCGATACTCGAGTCCTCACGGGCGATTTGGTCACTGCTCGTGTGAATGGGTCGCGTGAACCCGAGGCGCCTTCACACTCGCAGGGACCAAAACGCTCGTTTGGCCTCTCGTATCGAAATATACTATTTTGGTGCACTGTGAGTCGCCCCGAAATTTTGGGATGACTACTCACTAGTCCATCTCCTTTTTTAACTCCCCCAATTTTTCGAGACGACTAGACGTAAGCTTCCCTGAAACTATAATGAAAAAATATGCCCGCTGCGCTTGATAATGTATTTACCTCGCGCTACGCGCTCGGTCTTCGTATTTTCCACACATTTGTGCACAGGCTTTTTAAAATTAAAGGTCAAAGCGTTAACAACTGTAATTTGATGATTGTGAATTCTCTTTTGTTAAAGCTCCTTCGGCCTTAACCTCTATCTGGTACTGTTTATTCAGATATTGCAAAATAATGTACAATTTTTTTATTAAATAGGGTTCTTAAAGCACCTACGGCCTTGACGATTACATTCTCATTGCGATACTCGCGTTTCATGCTCAACAACTACGTTATACAGATGATTGCTTTTGAAAAAATTTTGAGCTGTTTGTTGGATGAGCAACTTCAGTCTATTCATTTTTTTTCTCATAGCTTGTGTCGTTTGTTCAAAAATTTAATTTTTTTATTTTTAATGTTGTTTTCACGAATAAAACAAAAACTACGAATCCTATCAAAAAGTGATTCGTAACAAGTTTGTAGATCTTTTTTAGGTGCACGACTTTTCTCTCTTCATCTTTTTTTGTATCTTGCATAGTTAGACAGAAAAATTGAGTTATTGATTTTTTATTATTTTTAGCGCAATTAAAATTTGAATTTTGGATTTTTCGAAAGAATTAAAAAAGTTCTTATGATAATTTTGTACGTCTCTCAAAAAGAAATGTTTTTCTCCTCTTAACTTTTTTTCATATCGTGCGTTGTTCGGCTTAAAATGTTAATTTTCATTTGTTTCTTTGTATTTTGAAAACGCGATAACTCTGACAATTTTGATTTAATCAAAAAATGTCATTAGGATAAATGGTTTGTCTTTTTGCGTACTACTAATAACCGCACATAGAATTTTCAAATTAAGAAAAAAAGTGGTCTCAAAAATTTTCAAAATGTGCTCACTTTTTGAATTTTTATCCAAAATATCTGGTTGACGAACTTGACCTTCATTTTGGGACCCTTAAAAAGTTTATCAAAGGCTGACTCGATTCGACAAATCCTTCAAAAGTTAGAGTGGCTACAACATTCAGGTAACCATACATACAGACAGACAGACATACAGACAGACACCGACAAAATTTTATGATTTTCGGAATCTGTGAGTGCCGAAACGTAAAGATCCATTAAAAACCAGAGATCGAAAATTTGGACGATTACATTACACTCTCATGAATGAGAATGTAAAAAGATTCGTGATAAGATCTACTATTAGAGAATAACGAAAAGTTGAGTTGCAAAGTAGTTTATCTCAACAGCTCGCAGTCTGTTTGCCCACAAACAAAATCGTTCTACTTGCATGAAATTATGGTTGTTAGCGCTATCGAGCTTGAAATGCCGTACAACGTACGAACAATTTTCCCTCTGCGACACAAGAAAATGTCGAGACTCAAGAGGCCATAGATGATGATGCTACAAAGCGTTGAACTATACACATAACATGTCGAAAATTGGAAAATTATGCATTCCAATGAATAGGAGGAGCTTAAGTGGAGAAATTGTTAAGAAATTCCAATTATGGGCTCTATCATAAGTATGGAAATTCGCTTATGGACAATTTCGAAACTTTAAATACTCTCTTCTGAAGGCGAATTCAAATTGCGTCTGCACGTGAAACTTAGAAACATCTACCACGGCTTAAAAAATTGCGAAAAAATTCGCATTTAATAATGCATATCAAACCGAATTTTTCAACTTAAAGAATTTCACTCAGATGAATTATTTCAATACATTTCACTAATAACTGTTAATTAAAAGTGATCTTGATGCTAGAAAGTTCTAAATTTCTCTTCCAAAAATTTATATTGGAAAAAATCAGATATGTTTCAAATGTTTGGCCACATTTTTGTATTTCCATTTTCAAAAAAATAAATGTATTAGATTATTAATGTTTTAATTTTTTCCGGTATCTTAGAATATTAATGTAGTGAAGGCCTTTTCCGGTTTTTTGATGTTTTTTTTTTAACCGGAAAAGGCCTTCACTACATTAATATTCTAAGATTATAAATATTTAGGACTTTCATATTATTGAGTCCTAATTACCCTGATATACGTATCCAAATTAATATAAATATGATATTTTTCTCAATTATCTGATATTATCAAGAATTTAAATGAATGTATTGTGAGATTTTAAAAATGGTCGAAAAAGAAGTCCTTGTACTTGATTATAATAATAAAATAATTAGGATAGAGATGAATTAAGACTTTATAAAATAAATTCCGTAATAAACCAAATAATTCATCCCTTAAAATACCGCTTACGGGGCGAATCTCTATTCACTAATCGGGGACTTTAGAAAGAATCAGTATCGAATACATTAATTTTGCTTTTATCAACATAAAGATAAGGAGGCAGATTTAATATAGTCTAAATTTTTCTCTCTAAAACATCCTTACTCTCGGAATGCCTAATGTTGAAAGTTCCCACATTTTTGAAGAATAATGCGCAAAGACCGAAACCATTTCAAATCAGGCAAATTCTACGAGACGAACCGTTTTGTTTTCTAGAGTAAAGTAGGCGGGACGTGCTTTTTCGTGTTGAGAAAGAAAAATTGTTCACGAAGCTACAATTTGCTTAAAAATATAAAAAGTTCATTTTCGCAAGAACCCATACTTTTCTTTTTGTCAATTTCTTTTTCAATTTGGCCTTTTATAAGAAAGATATCCTATCAGTTTTTTCCGGCTAAACCATTTTTGAGGCAGGGAGATGTTTTTCCTTAAAATACATTTTTTTCTTTTTCTCCTAAGGATACAAGAGATCACAAAAGAGCAGAATACATTTTTTGTAGAACTTTTCTGCAGACGTAAAAACTTGTATCTTAACAATTTTGGTATCTATCGGTGTTTCCAAGAAAATGGCGAAAATTTGATCTTAAAAAAATTGAAAAAAAAATTTTCCTGGCCACAAAAATGGTTTTGCCCGCTTAAAGCTCACGGAATATCTTCCTTATAAAAAGTAAAATTTAACAAGAAATTGGCAAAAAATATAAACAGGGTTTTTTTGTGAAAATCTACTTTATATATTTTCAAAGAAATCGACACCGGATTTCGACGGATTACGGTAAAACTCACCAGAATATGAAAAGAATTGGAATATCTTAATTAGATCAAACACTATAGAAGTTTAAAGACATTTTTTTAAGTAGTCGGCAAATTTCACATACTCGTAAATTTGTGGAAACATTTTTCTTAAATCGGAAAAGCACGTGTCGCCTACTTTCGTCTAAAAAGATAAGTACTTTGTTGAAAGATTTTGCGACTTGAAGTGAAGAATATGCCTGATTTGAATTTGGTTTGATCTAAAGAAGTTTTCTTTTTGAGCCATTGAAATCCTATACTCACTTTGCGCGATGTGCAAAGTTTATCAACACGATTCTTCGTCAATTAGAATGCCGAGCACTTCGTCACTAATGGCGTTCGATGGATAGTTTCACCGAAATTTGTGTAGGCAAGAGACGGGATCGATATCAAATTATCAATGGCCAAATCTAACTAGAGTAAAATGCTTGATGCGGATCGGTTCACGGCGACACAATAACTGACTGCAGTAAGTGAACTCTGATAGGCGGTTCTTTTTGCCCAGCAGTTGGTACTCGGTTGGCAGGTCAGTACCTGGTATGCTTTTTCACTTGGCTTTTTACTTTCTTCCTTGTTCAACAAACGACAACGAATTCCCTTTGCGTGAGTGCCTACACGTATAATGATCAGGACTTTTTAAAATTCCATATGCACAAAATGTATATAATCACATCGCCATCACGCGAGTCACTAACCTACTCAATTGCAGACCTGCAAATTCATTAAATCAACAAAATCGTTACTACTTAAACTTTGCAATCAACATTCGTGTTCAGTAGTGTGGCAACCAAATTAATTAATTTAATATGCCTCGTAGTAGTGGGGGATTCGAACGACAGACTCGTAACGCGATTAGCGAATTCGGAGTCCAGAGGCGTTTGAACCGCCGGATTGTTCGTATATCTTTTGTAATAGGCTGCGGCCTGAAGTGCGAGTTAAATATCGGGAGTTGAGGTATATATCCTATTATATAATTGAAATTAGTGCATTGGGGCACAATTTGTGAGCTTGTTTTCTGTGTGCATTAGGCTCCCGTTTTTGGACCGATTCAGAATCTCGAGCTGCCGACCTTGATATCGAGACGAAGCTGAGTCGCTCATGAGGGAAGCTTCAAATACAAAAGTCCCTTGGTTAATTTCCTTTTGGAAATTAATGTGTTTCATCTCTGCGGAACCATAAACGCACCTGTGAGGCTAAATAAAACACCAACCGATTTTCTGAGGTATTTATGTTTATGTGGCGTAATCAATTCAACGATTGTTGGACGAGCGAGCTGCGAGCTGCGAGTTAAATTGAATGGGTATGACTGATAAATTTTAATATGTGTCTTCTTATTTGTCATTGCAATAAATAATATATTTTGCTGCCTCGAAACCTCAGTTGTCTTCCTACTAAATTTTATATGGGATATTTAATGAGATATTTAATTTCAACTTAGCGAGTGTTACAGTAGTAACTAGGTAACATCAAATGTAATGACTAACTAAAAACTTGAATTATCTCCTGTAATTAGAGTTAAACACAAAATTATAGTGTTGAGGGAAAGTGATAATAATATCAGGGACACTCTTCTTTCTTGATGAAGAAACTGTACATCTGCATTTGGGGTCGATTCGAAGATATTCAATGAAACGCGTTTACATCTGCATCCTTTAACATATAACAGTTTTTGAAAAGAGAAGTACCGTTTTCGGATAAATCGCACATGCTCTTTTCATTATATTCAAAAACATGGTTATAAATTTCAATTATTTGTATCCAAAACTGTATAGATATGCTAGATATTAATGCACAAAGTCGCCGAGAATGCTTACTTAAAAACATATCTGTTCCGATATGCTGCTGAGTGAGCAATCAGCCTTCAAGAACTCCGACTTTCCTGATATTTGATCATTCATATCTTTGTATAAGTACCAAATGAAAAGAAGAGTCTGCGGGATTTGATCAAATTATTAGTTACTTGTCAAAACCATTTAATTTCGCTCAAAAGTAACCTTAACACACCTTATAATTCTCAAGCGTAACGACACATTCTAACAGCAAATGATATTCATTAAAGGAGGTGATGTTTTGTATATGAATTTTACCAATTCTACTGAATTCAACTCGACATTTTTCAACATATGATACAATGTTTGAATATTTTGAATATAATTTTTTTAGCTCACAGATTTGAATTCTAAAGAAAAAAATCTATTATACAAATTATTTTAAAATAACGGGCGCGGGCAGCCTTTTTAAATTTGAAATGTTTAAAATATTACTTGTGATATTATTTTTTAATTGTAGGATAAGGAGGAGCGAAATGATCATAGTTGTCTTTTTCACGTCAGTATTTGAATCTGCAATTTATTGCTTGGAATTGAGTCGTTATATATATTTTACAAACATTTTTATTCGTAATTTTGGCAAGATATAAGTAATTAAAAAAGTATATGCGGGATTAGAAACAAAAATAAAAAAATAGTGCGTTTGGGTCATATCGCCTCATGCCTGGTGCGGGATGAGCCACGTATTGGGGTGGAATGAAACACCTAATGAAATGACTTATTATATATTATTTATGAGTACGAGTATTGTCAAATTAGAATATTATGTAACGAAAATATACATATTTTTCAAAAAATTGATAGAACATTTTAAGTATTTGACGTTAAAATGATGCAAATAATAAGTATAAGAACGATTTACATCTACATATCTATTAATAATTGTATTACAGAAATAAATACAACAATTTGTCGAATTTCCTATGTAAAATTGTCTCCGTAAATTAAACAGTAAAATAACTTCCAAACACTATAAACTCACCCACTATACATTGGGGTGGCTCAAAAAAATTAAAGTTCTTTTGATTTGTGGGCTCACCTCCAAAAAAGCTTCCATTTGGAACCGTAAAACATCCGTATTTTCTCACAGGTTTGATAAAAAAAAGAATTATTTTTGTCTAAATATAGTAGAACGTCGTCAGAAAAGAGAATAAAATGAAAAAGTATAGAAAAGTTAAAAAAAAAACCTCTCCTCAAAATTAAAAAATACCCCTTTTTTGAAGAAAAATAAATCTTCGAACTTCCGGCGGTTTATATTGAAAATTTTTCGTGGATTTGTAGTAAAATAATCCCGAACATTATTCAAAAATATTGGTGATACATGGTGAAAATTTGTTTGTTAAAAGGGGTATTTTTTAATTTGTGGGGAAGGTCATAAAACTTTTCTATACTTTTTCATTTTATTCCCCATTTCTGACCACTTTCTACGATATTTAGGCAAAACTAGAATTTTTTTATCAAACCTGTGAGAAAATACGGATTTTTTAAGGTTGGAGGTGGTTTAACCCTCGTTGGATCCAAGATCCCCTTCTTGAAAGAATTTGAGAAAAATTCACAGTTGTTTTTTCACCAAATGGAAGCTTTTTAGAGGATGAGCCCAAAAATCAAAGGAAATTTAATTTTTTGAGCCACCCTACTATACATTTTGCTGAATTTCAACTATGTTGGGGTTTTAAGCAGTTTGTTATCTGTTTGCCCTTTTCGTCAACCACACAAATATTTTTCTTATCATTGTAACATCTTATGAGTTTTCTACCTATTGACTGCTGTACAAAGAGGTGAGTTTAATGCATAGGAAGAAGTTGCTCTTCCGCCCCAGAACAGTGGCTGGTTCCTCCACATATGGTAATTTCAAGTAAAATCAGAGTTTCGACTATTTCTGTTCCATCAGTAAAATAATAATCGGTTAAAAACTTAAAGTTTAATAAATGAGCTCTCTAAATAACAACCGCAAAAACATATAATGTGTGACTTCGAGTGATTCTTGGCCTTAACAAAAAAAAACACAAAATAACAGAATACAGGTCTTAAAATTTCAACTCTCGTTTTTTCCGAATTTATTCAACATTCGCCGAAAACGTTTTTGAAAGAAGTTTGATAATATTCTTTCTGATATTAGTACAAAAAACAGTTACAAAAAAAATGATAGCCTACGAGAAAATTGAGTGGCTTATCAAAACTCCTATACCCATTTCGCCCCAGCCTTTACCGTCATTTACAACAAAATAATTCCTGTGAATATTTAAAAATCTTGTCAAATTTCTTTAGAAATAAAAAATGAAAAGCTTAGAAATTATTTAAAAAAGGTAGTTTATATACGTCCGGACACAAGCCCTTCCCCTTTCCAGCTTCCCCTTTCCCTTGCCAGCTCCGATTATTTATGATGATTAGTATCACAAAGAAACTCAAGGTATTGAAACCTTGCAAACAGTTAACAACTTCATTATGTAACAAATGCAAACTACCCATTATCTGGGTATTACCCTCGAATCTGGATGAAGAAACTTAACATATACATGTGCTATTTGATATCAGGAATTCTAGAAAATCGTTGTAGATATTCTAATCAAGACCTAATTATCTTGAGATTTAATTCCTATTTTTAATAATAATAAGCATAGTTAAATTCGTCTTTTCATAATAAATCCAGCGATATAAAAAACTCATTTTTGGTCAAAACTGCAGTTGTATAGTTTCTTCAACAGGACTGCAGCACTACAAGAGAAAATATATGAAAAAAGCTCAAGGTTCTTCTGTGTATTTCAACAATGCAGCAATATATTGCACAACAAGATTTCAGAAATCTAAAACAAGAACCTTCATGCGGCTCTAAATTTTTTGAAGAATAATACAGTTCAACTTCCGTATAAGACCGTGCTCGAATTTATTAGGGAATATAATTCCGAGAAATGAGTTACCCCCACCCGCGGTCCGAAATAGCCACAAGAAATTCTTGGCTCAACCTCCAAATAGGACCGCTTGCACTCGAGCCATATTCCAGTGATAATTACATGTATTATTCTTAATACTATTATATCAGTGTAAGTATTATTTTTAATATTTTTAATATATTATTCTAAATAAATATTATATTATGAGTAAGGTAAAATGTTTATTGGAGGAAAAATACTAAATTTGTACTTTGAAAGAGGTAGGTACTTGGCAGTACTTGACAAAATGTTATGTGATACTATTTTTTTTTAAATTGAATTCAAACAAAATTATTTTTTAACAAGGGTTGCCTAATATGTTACTTTGTGTTACCTTCTTTGAGATAATTAAACATTTTTATTAATATATTTGTATAAAAAATGTATACATTTGAATAAGTATTAACAATAGATTAATGAAATTGATTACAATCAATTGAAATTTTTCTTCTATGATGCGCGAAGTAGTGGGGGCAACTTTCGAACGAAGATTAGGAGAACCGGTCTTATTCGGAGATGGCTTATTCAGAGGTTGCACTGTATTTTAAATCGGGAAAACTGGTTAAGCCCATAAAAATTCCTCATACAGAATAACGAATCTTCTGGAATATTATGTTTGACACTAAAATTAATTCCTGTCGAATAAATGCGGCGCAGCATATGATGCTACGTTTACAACTAGGCCATAAACTGTGTTAAGACCACTTTTGCTGCACAAGTGTTTTTGTAGTCGAACGACAATTTTCCAACTAAAAATCAATATTATAGAATCAAAAAACGACGAAAATATTTCGCCGAATAGTGAGTTTTGTGGCATGACGTCGATAGGTGGAAATGTCAGCCGTCAGGGAGGTTAGTACATGGTACTGCAACTGCATACGACTTTTTGGAGAAAATCTCCGAAACGTAAAGGTACGTTATAAAGGTCTCGATAGTAATATTTTTCAAGTGTTTCAAGTGTTTC
>CAKNWW010201330.1:0-12241 GCA_932074435.1 Andricus kollari
TAGAGCACCTGACCGGAAATCAGTTGATCTGGTGTTCGAATCCCAGTGGAGTGAGAGGAGTGTGATCTTTTTTTCTGATAAAAATTTGAATTTTAATATATTACTTATATTCGATAAGCTACAAGTTGCCAAATATTTTGTAACTAATTTTTAATTGCCTAAACAACTAATATTTGTTTATTAATCACGCCATTATGCTAAATATCTCATACAAATTCTTGTAAGGTTAGTACTAACATTATTACACCGCCTCCAATAAATTAAAAACATAAAAACAATCATTTTTCATCATAGATCGAATTTGGACACACACACATATACATATATACATTTTTAAACAATTTTAAAATATAATTTTCCGTCCAGAAGAATTTAAATACAAAGGTTTTTCTCAAATATACGTCGATAAAGAAATAGTTTTTTAAAATTATTCTTCAATGACATTTTTTGTCATTTTATTAATTTTACAACAGCGTTAATTATTACTTAGCTGTGATTTTTAATAATGTGAATATTGTTTTTTTCACCAAAGTACGTCATAAAACAATGTTTTAAGAATACTTGTAGTTTAAGGAATACTTGAAAAGTTATTACCAACTATAATACTTTTGATAATTTCTAATGCAATTTGATTCAGGATAAAACTTTTTATTTCCAGGCACAACTTCTAATTAAAACAAGAAATTGTGTACATTTTAATTTAAAATTAAAAAAATAAAAACAAAACCAAAATGTTACTACATTTAAAAATTTTGTATCTAAAAATGTGTTTGATAACCTCAGATATTTATATATTTTTACGAATTCTTTAGCTACAATGTTTTGCATTACAAATTAAAAAAATTAACATCAAACAATTTGGTTTGAAAAATTGAAAATTTTTCAGGAACATACAACTTTTTCAAAGGATACTTTGTATGCAAGAAATCAGGGGAAAAAATGGCTCCAATAAATAACTGTTCAAATGCAATGTTTCTTGACAATTAGTATTCTTTCGACTATGTTAAAATTTTGTCATCATTTCATCTTCGAAAAGAAAAAGTAAATTTGTTTAAAGAATATTTGAATAATTATTCAACTATAAGATTTTTTTACACTTTCGTATCGATACTACAATGAGATTTTCAAGGGAACAAAATTTCACTATCGCAGACATAATTCCTCATGATAACAGAAAAATTAATTGAAATGTAAAAAATAAAATTAAAATAAACAAATGTTTAATTAAATATACTTCACTGGAGAGAAATGTTTTTTAAATGTATTTTTTCGATTGCAATGTTTTCTCATAACTTTTGAAACATTTGTTTTAAAGATTTGTGAGAAAAACACTTTTCTACTACACTGTCATTGTTTTTTCATAAATTGTACTACGTTAAGATTACACCATGCTTTAATAATACTGCAAGATTTATCAATAGTTATTAATAAAAATAAATTATATTAAATTGTTAATTAAAGAATTTTTATGATTTCACAACTGAGATATTAACCAATGATTAACACTCCCAATTGTAAAACTGAAAACCTACAAGAAATTATGTACTTTTTACAAATTTAATAAAACTCACTGATGTGGGCCACCATTGTGTGCCGAAAAGTTTAAAACAACTTAATTGGTTTCCATTCACCTGACCCTGAAGCGAACAACTTACATCAACCATTTCTACAAAATTATTATTTGTTGAACAAAAAATTTTTTGCCTGTATATCGTGAAAAGTTATTATTTCTCGAAATAAATGATGCAGTTGATGAATTTTAAGAATAATATTTATAACTTAACATATTTGGTAGTTATTAAAACAATTTTTTCCCTGTTAATCGTGAACAGTTTTTTTTCTTGATTTAATGGCACAATTAACGAATTTTAAAAGTAATATTTTTTATTTAGCATACTTAGCTATTATTTAAAGAATTTTCATTTGTTTGGACAATTTTTCCATCCATATGTAATTAAAAACATTAATTTCACTTACTCCTTTTATAGGAAAGATGGATCTTTAATGCCATGAAATATTAACTTTGAAAGATAACAAGGGAAAAATATTGTTTAAACAAATGAAATTGTTTAAACTTCAATTGCTATTGATTCCAGAAAGTAGTATCTTTTCAAGATTCACAAGGGAGAACAATTTTAAGCAAATGAGAATTGTTTAAATAATTACTAAGTATAGTTCGAAAAATATACTGCTCTAAAGATTTGTTAATTGTGTTATTAATTTCAGAAAATAATAAATGTTTACGGTTTACAGAGAAGAAATTGTTTAAACAGATGACAATTGTTAAAATAACTACCAAATATCTTCAACAAGAAATATTATTCTTGAAATTTGTACTGTATCATCTATCCCGAAAAAATAACTTCTCACGGTTTCAAGGCGAAAACAAAATATCAATAAATAATAATTAATAAAACAACTCAAAATTTGTTAGAAAATACTTTGAAACTTGCCAATAATCGAATGAAAATAATTAATTTAGAAAAAATGAAAACAATACCGTCATTGAATTTGGACAGAAAACATGAATTTGACACAAAAATGCTATTTTCCATGTTTTGGGGCATTTTCGGACCACAATACAAGAGGGTTGGTGGGGTAAAAATTAAAAGTTATTGGGTGGAAATCATTCCTTGAAAATGCCTTGAGAGGTGACAAAACTTTAATGTAAAAGAAGTTAATAACAAGTACTTCGTTTTTCAATTTTTTCGAAAATCGAGATTTTCCCAATTAAAACCTCACGTTAATTGCGAAAGCAATCAACAATTTCAAGCACTTTCGAAAGTTGACCGATTTAAAAAAAAATGAGGAATTTCTATTCTTGGTGAACGAACAAATTGGGAGAGATCGATCACTAAAAATCGAAAGTCTAATTTTTACATGTATAAATTTGGACCACCTCTTATTCAGCTTTTCAAAAGTACGATTTATTTTCAATTTTCGGATTTATTAAACAAGTTCTTTGATTAATTAATGATTCATTACAAATAATCAACAAAGATGCTTTTTGTTAATTAATAATAAATAGTACTAAAAACTTTTTGTTTTTTGAATCAACTAAGAATATATTTCCAATGACTCTTTGCTATGATACTTTTTTTTACAAGAATAACTAATGATTTAAACAAATTTAGAGTTTGGCTATTTTTCAACGAATATGTCGATTTCGTGAACGATAAGTGAGCGTATTACTTGAAAAATCATAAAATTCTTAATTGTTTGATCAATATTGATCAAGTAGTCAACAGTTGTTGTCAATTTAGAAAGTATCATAGAGAAAAGTAGCAAAAAAAACATTCACAGTTGATTTAGTAAAAAATTGAGCCAATTAGTTGAAAAATAGCCAAACTTTGAATTTGTTTATGAAAATGGTGTAGATAATTTCTAATTCTTGTTAATTTGAAAATTATCGGAAAAACGTTCTTAGTTGATTTCGTAAACAAATTAAGCATATTGTTTGAAAAATAGCTAAACTCTGAATTTGTTTATGAAAATTGTTAAAATAATTAACAATTTTTGTAAATTTGTAAAGTATCAAAGCAAAGAGTCAACGGAAGGACATTCTGAGTTTATTCTTTAAAAAATTGAGCCTATTTTTAAAAAAATATCTGAACTGAGAATTAGTTCATAAAAATGACTTTAAAAATTGCCAAATAGCATCTATTTTTAATTATTCGTAATAAAACATTAACTTATCTCATATTTTATACCAAAACTCTGGATTTTAATGAGCTAAACATTGCAGATCCCGAAAAATAGCTTTTGTTCATCAATTTGTTTACAAGGTAATACAATCTATTTAAATTATGCTCACAAACTTGACATTATTTCTTAAATGTTTAAAAAATGTAAATTTCACCTATAAATAGTTTTTTTTCTTCAACAAACAAAATAAATTTATATTTTACAGCAATGTTAGGCCCACCAAATTTTTATATATATTTTTTTATTCCTCTCAAACAGAAATTTTTTTTTCTTATTGAACAAAATTCATTAGGCGATTTTTTTTATTAAAAACAATTCTATTTCTAAATTTTCTACTTCTTGTACTTGGCTTTATTTCTTGATTTTACAACTTTGATTACCTTTAACCTAAATAAATAAAATATTTAAATTCATGCAGGAATTTTTCTCGGGATCTTTATGTATGCAGAAATAAAAAAATTGTTGGAATTTTCGCAGATTATAATAAATGAGCCGATTAAATCTGCATTTACATCTTTATCAGAATTCCGGAAGAGTTGGAGAATTTAGTGTTTAAAAAAAATAGAATCGAAAAGTATATTTGTGTTATTCTGTCTTACTTATAATTGAGTCATTCCATTGATTGATGTACATCAATTTTGAATTTAATTTGTCGAATCCATTTGGATTTATAGATTTCTAAATCTCAACTGATAATGTAGATTTTTTATCTTTTTAATTGAGTGCTGAGATACGAGTATTCCCTTATACGCTCTATAGGACCTAATAATAGAGTCGTAGACACGTATTTCATCATCGACGAATAACCTTAATGCTTCAATTTATTTCCATCATGCACGCTACCTGTTCATTTTAGTGCCGACAATAAAATGCAGGAAATAAAATATCTTCTTTAATAGATCAACCTCTTCTTGGTGACGCAACCGGATGATTAATGCACTACAAATTATAAGTTACATCAATGAAAGATCCTAATGGGTACCTTTATCATCGCTAAAACTGTACAATGCGTTCTTGAAATTCGGTAAATAGAATTTCAACTATCCATTACGTCCCAGCAAAAAATCTCACCTCCAGGAAATATCTGAAATGTAAACAAATTCTCTGACAGTTGAAATATTTCTATAACTTGTTTCTCCCGGAGATTCAACTTTTTTTCTCTTTTTTGAAGTCTTTATTTGATATACAAAGAGAAGATGAAAAACACGTGGAGTTTGTACATCAGCACAATAATGTTTAAACTAGTCATCAATCATTTCCACGCAGACGAGAAAATTAATGTTTTGCTTACGCAGAATTTTTTCTATATCCCTGATTCATCCATCATTTGAACAACTTTTGCACGTGAGGCAATTATTTTATCTGAAAATATGAGCAAAATCATTCTTGGAATAAAAACTGCTTTTGTGTCGTTATTTTTTAATTTATATTTACATCTAAAAAAGTGTTGTAACGAAATGTATCGAAAATCTCGAAAATTTATTACATTTAAAATTTAAAAATAAAGTCCTCTGCTAAGTTTTAATTTGTTTGCAACTACTGTTATTTTAGTTTGTGATAATATGATGTCGAAATATTTAATTTACCTTGCAAATACAGAACTTAAGTTATTTACTTTAATAAGAGAATTAATCTTAATTTCATTAAATAAATAAAATTATGCATTCCTGTTAATTCTTTAAGACCAATGGGCGTATCATTCAAAATTTAGGTGTACACTAGATTTTAAGATTTCTAATGTCACAAAATTTCAACAGATTTCGGAAGATATTTTTCGGTTTTAGAAAGTTTTTTAAAATTTGAACGTTTCCGAAGTATTTGGAAATATTTTAAGGAATTTCTAATTATATCAAACAATTTCAATCGATTTCAAGAGATTTCGAAGAAATTTAAAAGAATGTTATGCAATTTTAAGGGATTTAAAAAGATTCCAAGTAATTTCAAATAATTTCTAGACCTATGTAAAGAATTACAAAATACTTCAAAGACTTTCACAGAATATCTATGAATTTTAATCGATTTATGAAAACTTCAAAAAATTTTAAGAAATATTTCAGAGCATATGCATTCAAAAAGATTTTTGAACTATTTCAAAATATTTCAAGATGTTTCATAACACTTCCAAAAGGATTCAAGTAACTTTAAAATATTTCTATGGTTTTCACGGATTTTCTGAAGATTTCAAGAGATTCAAAAATATTTCAAGTTATTTCCAAGAATCTTTTGGGATTTCATGGCCCTGAAATGATTTTAGGGGTTTCACAGGATTTCAACTAGTTTAGGAAAACATCCAGGTAGTTAAAAAGAATTTAAAAAATTTAAAGCCTCCTCGAAGGGTTTCAAAATATTTCAGAGAATAACACAAAACTTTGGAAGATTTGATTTCAAAAAAATTGTCGGAATTGCAAAGTATTTAAAAATATTTCAGAGATTTCCGGATTATTTAAAAATATTTTAAGAGTTTTGACAGCACTTTCAAAAGGATTGCAAGTAACTTTAAAACATTTCAAGAGATTTCACAAATTTTATAAGGATTTCAAGTGATTTCCAAGAATCTTTTGAGATTTCATGACCCATATTTTAAAGGATTCCACAGGATTTTAACTAATTTTAAAAGACCTCAAGGGATTTAGACAGATTTTAACGATTTTGTAAAAGTTTGCAATAGCTTGTAAAATATTTCACGGGATATTGTAAACCTGCTGAAGGTTTCAAGTGATTTCAAAAGATTTAAAGAATTCTTAAATGATTTCTAGAGACCCCAAAGTATTAAAAATATTTTAAGGATTTTCAAAGTACTTTGTAATACTTCACGGGATTTTACAAGATTTTAAGTTATTTCCAAAGATATTTAGGGTTTCACAGAATTTGAAGTGATTTCAAAACATTTAGAGAATGTCAGAGGAGTTTTAGGGATTATTAAGAATTTCAAATATAAAAAAATATATATGGGGTATCATGTGCTCTTCAAATTTTTTTATTGATTTTGATGGATTCGAACAAATTTCAAAGTTTTTTAAAGTGTTTGAAATTAGTTTCAGGGATTTTATGGAAATTCAGAGAAATGATTTCAAGGATTTCATGAGATTTTAAGACATTTTATTCAAGAAATACTGAAAGGTTTCAAATGTTTCAAAAGAATTCAAGAGTGGCTTAGCTCCCATTTAATACTAAGGCATAAGTATTTTAAGATAAATAAATATTGATTTGTATTGATTTTATAGGGTTGGTGGCCAGTGAACCGTTAGTAGCCATTTTCTGATATACTCTCATATTTCAAGTACTAGAGCTTTTATTTTTGACTTACTTAGCTCTTTTTAAATATACAACTTAGCAGTTAAAAAGTAGGCATATATTCAATAATCGCGTATGGCGTGAGTATTTGTTTGCTAGTTACAATACGCCTGTAAGGTACCTCTGTGACTTTTACAACAGTGTAATATATGGATATATCTACTTTATTGAGATGATAACATTATTAAAAAAGTGTCTGTAGAAACATACATTTGTGATAAAATTCAATTCGTACATCTAATAATAGTTTTCACACTAAATAAATTACATATATGCATTAAAATCGTTAACTGAATCAAATCGTTCGATGACATTGAAAAAACAAACCAAACGGTTATCAATCAAAACTGTTGAAAATTATTTTTGTTTTTACATTTAAAAAAAAACTTATGTAGTCGTCCTCTTTAAACAGAAAGAAGAGACTACTCGTCGAAAACGTTTTTAAGTCATTATTGTCGGAGGAAGAAAAATTGTAAAGTCAATGTTGTGAACTGAGCCAGGACGACATTTTGATAAACACATTTAGTACAGAGAAGGTAATATGGCGTCATATTTGATTATATGATTAGATATTGAGTAATTATAGCTGAAGTCACAGCAACGCGCCAAAATCTTTCAAATTGAAAAAACAAATCAATTTTATAAGCATTAATAAACATCATTAATATGCATTCTTTCAGTTTGCAAATTAAGACACAAATTATTGTACTTTTTAATAAAAATCGATTCTATAATTTTTCTTTTGTATGTAATATTTTCTTTTGCTAAGGTTCTGATGTGTTTAAATTAAAAATCAAAATAATGATCAAAAGACCAAGCATGTTAAGATAGACCCGTGTTGTTATTACCGATTTTGCAATCTCTTTCATGTTTGGCTATTCGCGTTTTTAGTTTGAGGTTAATAACACCTGATAAATTTGCTGTTGATTCAGGATTTTTTTTTAATGTTGTACAAATTCTCTAATTTACTATTGTTTTTTAAATATACTTTTATATTACATTTTTAAAGAGACCTTCCAATTCTTTCTGATACGCCTTGTACATACGGAAGTGTTAAGCTTTTATCATTTTTATTTAGTGTTTCTAACCATTTTTACTCTTTACTTTTACTAGAATTGTTATAAATTTCATGTGTTCTTTCTTTAATTATGCAATTTATAAGCGGTAATGGATAATTGTTGATAATAAGGGTTTCTTTAATTTGTTTAATATCATCTTTTCTAAACTGAACATCGTTAAGTTTTATGCCTCTGTCAATTAAATTTTTGATTAGTCCTATTTTTTGTTCAAAAGGATGGTGTAAGTTTTAATTTTAATACTGACCAGAAAATGTAGGTTTTTCATACCAGTTTGTAAGAATTAGTCCATCACCTTTTTTTATCACTGATAAATCGAGGTATTTTAGAGTGTTGTTTTCCTCAATCTCGTGAGTAAATTGAACCGACTCATCGATGCTGTTAAACATGTTGACAAATTCCTAGATTTTTTTAGTTGAAATTATAGCAAACACGTCATCTACATAACGTTTATAAAAAAAGTGACTTGAAATTTAAAAGTGACAACGCTTTAGATTCTATGTCTGATGTTTGTTTGTAATAACATTTATCGAAAGAAAAAACTGTGTTGTTAAAAACTGTTTTAACCGCGACAAGCATTTCGTTTTTTTTGAGATTTTTGTTTAATTTCTATATAGATTCAATTTTTCTTCTACACATTCCATAGCCAAATCCAGAGTGATATTGTCAAACACGGACATCACATCTAGAGACACCATGGAATGGGAAGAAGGAATTTTTAAGTCTCTTATTTTTTTCTCTGAAATTCCAGCTATCTTTTAAAAATGAATCTGTGGTACCTTGAACTAGTTTAAGACCTTTTGCTAAATATGAAGATAATTGATATGTTCGTGAACCAATGGAGGACACAATTAATCTCCATTTTAAATTTGGTTTGTGCACTTTAGGAAGAGCATAAGCTTTAGCTACAATCGAACCTCTAGGTTTTAATCGGTAAAACATTTGATCGTTAATATAAGATTTATTATTCTACCTAGTTACAACCTCATTACATTTTTTTTTATTGTAGGAACCAAACTTGTTTTAACTTTTTTGTAATGTTGCCTTTATCGGCTTTTAAAAAGATAAGGTCTTTGTTATCTTTTTGATAATCTGTAATTTTTTTGACAAAGTTATTATCTTTGAATTTATTATTTTCTCTATGGTTCACAATTAATTTCGTAATGTTTTTTCTAATTTATTGTTTTTTGGATGTATCTAAAGTTTGTATGCAATCTTCAACAGAAGCAATGATGTTGTTTGTAGGTAATTGGTTTGATTTAAACGGAATGCCAAATTTATTGCCTAGAGATAGTTTTTCAGCAATGTCTACTGGGATGTGTTTGCTTGAAATGTTTTTAAACCATTTTTTTAACCTGATGTTACTGATGACTTCATTTTGTTTAAGGGCTTTTTTTCTTCTGGTTTCAAACTTTTTGATGCAAGCTTCTCGTTTTTCATATTTAAGTTTGTATAGGGGAGAGTGGGGTATGGTGTCGGTGCGGGGCATGATGACTATTACAAATAATGACCGTATTTCTCTTTTGAAATTCGCGTCAGAAGAGTAATGATGAAAAAACAGTTTTATCGGAAACCGATGAAAAAGTTTTTGGCTGAAATTAAGCACTTACAGCATATTTTGAAATACTTAAAGCTTGAAAAAGTTAGATTTTAATAGGTAAAGTATTTGATTAAGCTTCTGGCATCATGATTTGTTTCTATAAACGTTTTAAATGTATTAAAATTAATTAAATCTTGGGCCGTCACATATGGGGCATGGCGCCGCGCAGTGGCGTGCCCATGTATTTCAGCAGGGAGTAAGAGGTTATAACTGCTTTCGTCACATACTTTACTTTGATTGATAATCAAACATTAAATTAGTGTTGGAAATGCCTGGAGTAATTTTTTTTCGTTACATTACACTTTATAGAATTATTATATTATATAATTCTTATTTTACAATGTTCACATTGTTTAAATAAACGGCAGTGATATGACGGACTACGTACCCCAATGTATGGGGTACGCTGACTGAAATGCAACATCCATCAATTAATTAAATATAAAATATTGAAATAATTAAAAAGCGGTTCGGACTAATAACATATGTTCCCTTGTAATGTTAAGCTTCACCTTAAAAAATTCATACATCAAAATCACATTTCAATCATAATTTATAGTCAAAGTTATAAATAGAATTTTCGTGTATGGAAACGATGTTTCAAAAATAATGTATAATTTGCTAAATTGTTGATATTCCTAATCAGATTTTTGATTTCACTATTTAAATTTTGTTTATGATATAAAGCTTTAGCTCTATATAGTTTATTCACAACATTAACATGTGAGTTATTAAAATCAAAATTGTTAATTAAATTTTCAATATGTGCAGGAACAATAGATTTTCTCCTCAATCTGATGAGTAAGGTGTGTTGCTGTTTTAAGACGACCAGTTTCCTAGTAGACGAGGTCCAACAAGACAAGGCCAACAAGACGTTCAAAGAAATGTTAAAATTTCAAGACTTCTTTCTGGAATTTTGGAATTGTAATTCGTACAATGTAATACTTCTGTAAATTGTAAGTGGTCTTGTGATTGTCCGCCTCGCCCCTTATTAGCTTTTTGACTTTTTAACGGTCCCGTTTGTTGACAAACTAAGTATTAAAATGATAATTTTTTTATTTTATTATTATACCATCAAGCCATTTCCCTTTCGGAGTAGGCGTGAATTGCTCAGTTGGAAAGCAGTAGTGTGTGGATGGGTACATAGGTATAGGGTAGATAGGTATATAGTTATAAGGTATAGATATTTTAGATTGATCTAAAATTCTCGTGTTATTTATTTAAATGACAAGTTTGTTCCGCAACACTGCTCTGACCCAGGCTGCTGATCAATCTCTCTAGCGATCACTCCACGTGAAGAGCCTCACAAGGTTGTCATGTGAGGTTCTAAAACTTGTATGTCGGTTTATGGTTCAGTTTGAAGCTGCAAAAATGGTGTCTAGGTCGACTTTCGTTGGCAAATATTTCCCTGATGTTCATGTACCCTGTCATCGAGTCCATGAATCGGGTGCCCTTATGCTCGCCGCCCAGTTTCTCATGCATTTTTCATGCTTCCGTCGAGATTTTCCCTATCACGTGTCGCGCGACCGTTAGTCGGCCTAATTTGCCCCCGTAATTCACTCGATTCACACTCGTATGCACTGCGATGCAATCATGGCGCTTATGTGCCACACGCGGTCGTAAGTCACGCGCTGGCCTTTGCGATACCAACTACAGCTTCAGATATTAATTTTTCGCGACATTCTCCTTTGCTTCAAAGGAAATATGTGGGCAACCGCATGAAAAGGAAGCGTCCACATATTACGTGACACTCTAAAAAAAAAGGGGAGGGGGGTCTGCTCTAACGTCATACAGTGTCACATAGGAGGAGTGTCACGAAGTTTTTGAAACGCGTGACACTTCTCTGTTAAACAATAAAATTGAAATCCGTTTCGGTACATGAAAGATCAATATTATCGAGAAAAAAATCTAGCAGTTAAATTTTAAATCAAATAATTAAATCTTCAAGCCAAAAAGACAATGTTTTAGAAGACAGTTGAATTTTCGACCCAAAAGGTTGAATTTTTAACCAAAAAGTTCATTTTTAGCCAAGGAAGATAAATTTTAAAACTAAAAACATGACTTCAACAAAATACACTCCGCGCTCTCTTATACCACGAGCTCGGGACCGAAAATTTTCCCTTATACGACGGTGCAAGGGGTACCCGTCTAGCCCCTTCCACTTACAATGTCAAAAATCTCACGTGGTCGTGCGCATGCGCGTTAAATCCTGTGTCACTGACAGCTGACTTCCCGCGCAAGCTTTGAGCGAAAGAGTGGGGATGGTGGAGAACGACCTTCCCGTCATATACGGGAGCGGCAACTGGTCGTATAATGGAGCGGTCGTATAGGAGAAGGTCGTATAAGGGAGCGCGGAGTGTAATAGAATTTTCAACAAGATCTCCAAATTTTCAACGAAATAGTTGAATTTTCAACTAAAAAACATAACTTTACAACCAAAAATGAAATAATCAAATTTTTAGTCACAAAAACTAATTTTGAAAAAACGAAGTATTATCCGATTGAATTCAACAAATAAATACATTTTTAACAAACAGGATTAATTTGCTACCCAAATAGATGAGCC
>CAKNWW010201334.1:0-10102 GCA_932074435.1 Andricus kollari
AACTTAAAAGCAGTTTTAAAACGAAATTAATTTCAGTCAACCTCGTCAAACTAAGCATTTGTTTATAAAATTTGTGAATAAAGTAGACAAACAATATCGATTGACAATTTTTTGTCACTAATCATCACTACTTACCTAATTTGAGGACGATTAAAGAGAAAAACGATTACTTTCTGTCTATAAATGACAAAACTATGCATCTGTTTGTCAAATTTATTTATGAAATAAACAAATCATATCAAATGACTAATATTTATCACTAAATATTACCACTCATATAACTGAAAGGTATTAAGTGTGACGGCGCGGGGTTTCACAATAGAATTTATCTATTGATTAACAATCACTTATGATTTTCCACTTAAACCAATCACTTAATTCACAATATTGGTTAATCACTAAATTCCGGGGGGTTGGGCTCCGTAGAACTAAACACACGATATAGAGTTTCAATAGTTTATTTTCAAGACACGGTCGAAGTAGAATTGACGCCCCGAGCCTAGGCGTTACATGCAGAGGGCTCGCTTAAGGGCTAGTTTAAGGTTAGTGGTGGGACAAAAGCTCATCTAAAATAGTTTAAACGCGGTGAGGCAAATGCTCGTCTCACACCCCCCTTTGTAGATTGTTTTTACTCCGAAAAACATTACTTTTTTGGACGAGTGCCTAGCTTAACCTCTCGCGCGCTTATCGTATTTAAAGGTGGAATCTCAGTGGAATCTGTGGGTGCTGTTGTATAAGTTACAGTTTGAGGTACATTTGACGTGGTGACATTATTATTTACGCAGAACATATGTATGCAAATTTTTGGCAGGCAACCTCTAATTAATTTTATAGGATGCCGCATTTGTATAAAGCAAACAGTAAAACTAACGCAATGCAGGCGTAACCTAAATATTCTAACACATCGGTTATTCTTTCGGTTCAATTTCTGGTTCGACGAGCATTTTTTATTTTAGTTAGAGCATTTTCAATATCGTCTAGGGTTTGGCTGGCTTCTCTAATATTTTCGGATTTGACGTATTTTTGGAGAGGTATGAGTCTCTCTTTTAACAAGTCAAGATCGTTTTTGTCGTACGGTATTATAATATCTTTAGTATATTTTATTTCCCTATATTCGCTCTTTAAGGGACTAATTTTCATGATTGTACCTTCGGTACTAATAATACAGCTTTCGGTACTGGTTATTTTTTGCGATGATACTAAATTAACGTGCTCATCAGAAGTTTCGCAAAGTACATGTAGAGTTGTTGATTTCTCGGGAATAACAATATACGAATTCTCTTGCTTTAACTGTATAAACATAATTTCGTTGATCCTAAACGGGAAGAATTGGCAGTATTCTTGACTAAGTTTTTTAATACTACTTCTAATTATTAAATTTCCACAGGAATTGGTTTCTGAAATTAAGTGTATTGGCTGCAATCTCTTACATACGTAAATCTTGTTCAGTATTTTACAATTATGGATAGTCTGCTCGTTGCTGGGTACATATAACGTCCTCTGATCATTTAGTAGCTCGGGAATTACTGCTAGGAATGTACTCTGGATTTGTTTGGTATAGGAATCAGATGGTGAATTTGGTGAGTTTTGGTTTCACGTTGGGGAATTTTAATCAAGTACAATAAGCGTTTGTTTATTATACTTGTGCTGATTTGAGAAATATCTAGAATATTCTGGAAATTCTCTTCTTTAAGAGGTATTTGATATTTTATGTTGTTGTGTTGCTCAAAATCATGTAGACCATTTAGAAATGTCCCGGGAGTCAGTATCTGAGGCTGTATGATACCATGCTTCCTATCATTGATTGAATGGATCAGAAGGTTAATGTTAACACTTAGCTCTTGCAATGATAATGTACAGATGGTTATTTGATTATTTATAATTATACTTCATGTATTAGTGTTTATTTGATTAATAATTTTATTTAGGTGTTCTACGTTCATTTTACTGTACAAGCTGAGTACCTGAATGTCGTGGGAAGCTGAATTTAGAATTGTTTGAATAATTTTGGTCTGATTGTATATGCTTGTAGCGAGTACTTTATTATCTTTATAAAGTTGATCTAATTCGTTGTTGATATACTCCAAATCTTTTTCCTCTAAGGTACCAAAGAGAGTTTTAGAGATACTACCAACAAAATTGAAGAGTCTTCTTTTGGTGCGGCGAGTTTCTAAAAGCTGGATTTAGAATCGTTTATTAACGGCTAGACGATCGATTTGAATTTTCAGTATCTTCAATTCAAACTGCTCAATACAGGCGTGACACATCTGATTGACATTTTGATGGGCGTTATTGAGGTCGATAAAACGTTGCTCAATTTGGGAGGGATCGACAGAAACGACTAAATGCCAGGTTGAATGATACAGTTTGGCGGGACCAATATCTTCTGCGTAAACTGTGGTATCATCAAGTGGTGTAAATATTACCTTTCCAAAAGCGGACATGATGAGCAGCAGCATTATCATCAATCTGCAAATCAGTAGTAAAATGATTTTAATTGAATGGCATGAACCTGACCTCTTTTATTGTTTAAATTATTGTATAATTGTTGCTGCTTCCAATTTCAACTATTGTGGCAGGGCCTGGCCACTCTGCATCTAACTTTGATGTTTTGCGATTATTAAAAGTTAGGACCATATCTCCGATATCGAATATGGTTTGAGGGATAACTATATGTTTGTCTTGAATCTCCTTGTATTTTTTCTATTGTTTCTCTATTTTTTTTTTAGCTTTACTGATGTATTTCTCGTGTCGTTCTCTCCATAGCGAGACTAACTCGGAGTATTTTAAACTGGTGGTAGTTGCTAACACGGAAGGGATGTTAGCCTTAAGTCCAAACGTTAGTTCGAATGGTGTAAATCCTGTCCCCTCATGTGCTGACGTGTTATAACCTATGGTTATTAACTTTAAATTTTCGTCCCAATCATTCTGATTTTCTTTCACTGCAGTTTTGATCAGATCTTTTACTACTGCATACGCTCTTTCCAAACTGCCATTACTCTGCGGGTGAAAGGTACTAGTTTGTATACTCTTGATTTTAAAGAGGTTTTCAAAATTCAACATTAGTTCCGAGACAAAATTACTAGCCTGGTCAGTAAGTATGTGTTTTGGCGAAGCGAAGATGTAAATATAATGATCTAGGAGTTCTGCGATAATTGACTCAGATGTCGTGTCTTTCAGAGGTATGAGCATGAGATATTTTGTCAACTGGTCTTGCAATGATAAAATGTGTTGTTGGTGTTTTTGCGTGATGGGTAACGGGCCAAAAATATCCAAGGCTATCTTTTCATTGGGCTCCATAGGCGTATCGGGTATTTTTGCTTCTGCCTTTGGCCTAACGCGAGTTAATTTTTGCTTTTGACATATTGGGCATCTTTTTACGTAGTTGATAATGTCCTCTTCCAAGTTATTCCACGTAGCCAATTCTCTAGCTCGCTGTATCGACTTATTTTCCCTAAAGTGTTCTGCAGCCGTGATCCCATGACACTCGCGAATTATGGCTTCTCTTTCTTCTTTAGTTAATTCCCCGGTGGCATTCTCGCAAAAGAGGAATTGTTGTTCGAGTCTTTCGCTTCCGAGAAAGTGTATAATTATTTTCAATTTCACTTTTTAATAGGAGTTATGAGAAGATCCATTGCGTGCAAATGTACTCTTGTTAATTTCCGGTCTTTGTAGATCTGACTCTTTTCGTCAAGGAGAGTTAGCCACTTAATCTCGTCGAAGAAAGGTAGAAGAATTTAATCTTGTTGCGATAATTGCAGTGGTATTTTGCTTTGATTCTTATAAAGTTTTACCCATAATTTACCTTCAGCATTCGGTTTTAAAATTGTGTTATTGTCTGTTTTATTCTTCTGCCAATTAATAAATCTCTCGTGAAGTAAGATGTTCAGTTCTTCATCAACCGCATTCATAATTGGTGGTTCAATGCTGACGTGTGAACCTGCAGGACTATTTGGTTCCATAAAAAGGTCTATGGGTTCACTGTCGCTTAAACTTTCATCAGTTGTTTCGTCGTTTGGTGCGTCTGTGACTTCTGCGGTTTGGCTCTGTGCTTTTGCAAGTTCTTCATTGCGAATCGGTAGCACTCTCGACAAAGCATCAGCTGCTTTATTATCTTTCCTTTTGCAGTACTCAATCACATAGAGATATTCCTCGAGCTTATGTCTCCACCTGAGTAGTTTCGAGGTAGGATCTTTAACGTTAAAGAGCCAAGTCAGGGCCTGATGATCTGTTCGAATTTTGAAGTTGCGTCCATACAAGTACTGCCGCAGGCGTTTTACTGCCCATACGATGGCTAAGAGCTCTTTTTCAGTAGTACTGTAATTTTCTTCAGCTTTATTAAGTACCCTGGATATGTAACATACCGGATGTCCGTCTTGTGACAAAATGCACCTAGACCCTTATTTGAAGCATCCGTAGTTAATGAAAACTCTTTTTTATAATCAGGATACCGCAAGACGGGAGAGGAACATAATTCTTTTTTTAGAATCTGGAAAGCTTTTTCACAGTCTTGCGTAATAACCGGCAAGTCCCAGAAGGGATTTTACTTCGGTGGCATTACTGGATCTCTTGAAATTCGTGACAGCCTCGAGTTTTTTGGGATTAGGTTTAACTCCATCCTTAGTGATGACGTGTCCCAAGTACTCTTGTTCGGGTCTTAAGTACTCACATTTATCGGGCTGCAGTCTGAGTCCAGTCTGTCTCAGCCTTTCAAAGATGGTGACCAAATTCTGATTATGTTCCTGTAATGTGGATTCAAAAACCACAATGTCATCGAGGTACACGAAACAGATTTTGCCAATTAATCCTTTGAACGCAGTATCCATCATACGTTGGAAGGTGGCAGGGACATTTTTAACCCAAATGGGATACATTAGAATTCGAAGTGTCCTTCTGACGTGGAGAAAGCTGTGTATTTCTTTGAATTTTCTTCCATAGGTATCTGGTGGAATCCGGATGTCAGATCAAAGGTTGAAAAGAATTTCGCCTTTCCCAGATGGTCCAAGTTTTCATCAATACCTGGAAGTGGGTACGCATCTTGATCTGTCTTTTCGTTCAGCTTGCGGAAGTCCACTACAATCCTTCACTTTTTCTTACATGAAGCATTTGTTTTTTCTGTACAACCCATAATAAAGAACTGTACGGTGAATCGGAATACCTTATTACCTTCTTGGTGTACATTTCTTCAACTTGAGTATTTATTTCTTTCTTGTGACACTCCGGGGTTCTGTAGGATCTGTTGTTGTTGATCTTTTCATCTTTTATAACAATTTGATGTGCAGCTAAGTTTGTACATGGTACTGGATCTCCTGGAAGCGAAAAAAACATCGTGATAATGCACAATAATTTTTTCCATCGAAGCTCTGTGATCTTCTTCGATGTGGGAGAGTCTAGAATTTTCCTGTAGTAGTGAAATTCATTTGCAGTACTCTTCAGACGTCATGTATTGGATTCTTTCCTTTGGTTCCTGAATCTTGATGTAATTATATTTGATTTCGCTTGTTGGTATTACTATAGTTTCCTCGGAGTGATTCGCAATAGCTACATGGATTTGTCCTTCCGTGATTCGATAGATCGAAGCCGGCAAGTAGGGGTTTTCTTCTATAATCACGTGTCCATTTTTCTTAATGGTATCAATTTTTACAACTTTAACACTGGATTCGTGGATATTTATGCCACCGTCAATCAGATCATGATTGTATGCATTTGGTTCTAAATTTCTGTTGGACAGATTAAAATCATACTTGTATACAAAGGGTATTTCGATTATTCCGTCTTCAGGTATAGGAAATTCCTCAGGCACTATACATATAAAAAAGATTATCTTTATCGAGGTATTTACAATTAATTACGCTTGTAGATAAATGCCTGTCGTTTCCCATATAAAATTCCTTATTGCAATTTTCGGTGGGATGTTTCGGGTTTAAAAGATTTTCTTTAATTAAATTAATCGATGATCCACTGTCGATTAATAATTTTCCCTCTCGTCGTAATCCGTGCAAGTCTGCTCGTATTGAAAACAGTCGTCCGGATATGGCTGATACTCGATCTCGCAGGCCTGTATCTCTTGCTCCTCTTGTTGAAAATCCTCGTAATCTTTTTCCTCCTCCACTTCTTTTTCGTAGGTGCAGTTCACTCTCTGTGGTGGACGATTGAGGTTTTTGCCTGACTGAAAATTTTTCTTCCGGTAACACTGGTTTTCGGTGTGACCGGGTGACTTACAAAAGGTGCACAACAGTTTCATTCTATCGGCTAGTGGCATGAACTGGTTTGGGGGTTTATTGTTCGAGATACCAGTCAGCTGAGGAAAAGATTTCGATGGCACATGTTGAGGGGGTCTCCTACCCGTCGGAAGTATAGTGGCTTTTCTCGACTGCTGCTTTTCCCTAAACCATACTTCTTCTTCGAGGGCTTCCTGCTGTACCTCGTTTAGATTCGTGGGTTTTAAGTATCGGACTTGGATTCCTATTTCTTCCCGCACATTCATGATATACTTTTTAATAGCCGACTTTTCCTCGACTTTCAACGCTAGTTTTCATTCAGTGGCATTCGAGTGTTCTGCTTGTAGGGCATATTGCAATTCATTTAGGTGTTGCCGAAATCTCTGATTATAACCCTGCACGTTTTCGGTAGCTTGTTGTCTGACATTATCTAATTTTGATCGGGCTAAATCGACGTAACTATTGGTGTCGAAATTGTGTCTTGAAGCTTCAAACAACTCATCATAACTACTAATGTGCGTGAATCTGATAGCCCTTTTTGCATTTTCGATTATTTTTTCCGCGACAATGAAATCAAGCAATAAATTGGGTTGATTACATCGCTTTTGGGCTCTTTTTACATTTTTAATACAATCTTCCACGCCATTATCGTCGCGAACTTTTAAAGGCTCCATAGTCCTAATTATGTCCTTTGCAGGCGTCGACCATTTTCTGGATCTTGGACAATACGACTATATAACGCAGAGGTCGGCAGCGAGGAGAAGTTCGGAGACTCCAGCTCTTTTAACAGATGTTGATCGCTCGCTTCGTCTGTCCCACCACGAGTCTCTACTCTCCTATAAGAATTCGGGGTGGTGGTAAATTCTATTTTTTGACGTCAGAATTTACTTCCACCCCAAACTCATAGAGTAGATTAGAGACTCGTGGTGGGAGAGGCAAAGCGAGCGATCCACCTCTGTTAAAAGAGCTGGATTCTCCGAACTTCCCCTCGCTGCCGACCTCTAATCTAACGGAATGAGTTAAGGCGTTTGTCTTGTGAAGGACGGCGGACGGAACTGTGTGACGTTTTCCGGGTTTTGGGTGACGCGATTGTCTGTCGAAGTCTGTTCGCGTGGTGGTCTCGCGAGGGAGAATGGTTGGACCTGTCTTTATTCGTCTGGCGAAGAGGACTCTGCGTTTGGCTGCTGTGCCGGAAGGGAAAACGAAGTGTTTTGTGGAGAAGAATGCAGAGGAATGTCTCGTGACGAATCCCTATGCCTATCTTCGTTGTGCGACTCGTCTTCGGTTTCGAGCATATTGCTGTGCTTAGCCAGTTTTTCAAATTCTTCTACTCTCTACTCTCTACTCTCTTCCTATTTTCGTTGTCGAGAAGTAAAAGTTTTTCTTTCATAATCGACTGCTTTTGTTCGACTATCTCCAGTTTTTCCAAAATTTTATTAAGTATCTCGGATGGAGGGAGTTGCTCGGCATTTAAAGGAACATCGATAGGATCGGCCCTTGCAGGGATATTAATGGAAGGGTTATCACTTAAATGATCTTCGGAATCGTTACTGCTCTCCTCCGTAGAGTATGAGAATTGACTTCGATATGTTTTAAAATTCAGCGTGACTATAAAAACCTATCTAATTTCGCAATTCAAATAAACCTGTAGGTAAAGTACGGAGACGCGCGTGGACCGAAAATTACTACTTCTTCGCCGCGTCGTGGATCACACTTAGTACTACGGACAAAAAAGATACTTGAAATGAAATATTCTTCGTCTATTTTTATATTACTTACAGTGATTGCATTTTGTAGGTTTTCGGCGATGGTCTTTGTGTTATACAACTAAGTGGCCGTTGGCGTTTTTGTCGGCGTTATCGGCGGTGTCGAAGTGTGGACAGCAATTCCAATCGGTGGTAGCTTGGCTAGGTGCCGTCTCCCTTTTCGAAGACTCAGGATCTCAGGACTAACTCCTAGAGTTACTTCGTTCACCCTAATCGTTGGTTTGCCCTGGTGCCTATTCGCGGTCAAATTAAAATGTGATGGCGAATATATGGCCAAAAGGAGAATTTATTCAATAGTATTTTATTTTATTTTTACGACCGTTTATAATTTCTGGAAGCTTGGACTTCTAGAAGTTCCAGGGCTTCTTTTGATCCCAGCACATATCTCGTAATGTCAGTGGGATCCTGGCAGGATGGTTAATCACTAAATTCCGGGGGTTTGGGCTCCGTAGAACTAAATACACAGAATAGAGTTTCAATACTTTATTTTCAAGACACGGTCGGAGTAGAGCTGACGCCCCGAGCCTAGGCGTTACATGCAGAGGGCTCGCTTAAGGGCTAGTTTAGGGGTAGTGGTGGGAGAAAGGCCCGTCTAAAATGGTTTAAAGGCGGTGAGGCAAAGGCTCGTCTCACATAAGAAGGAAAAACGATTACTTTCTGCTAATAAATGCCTAAACTATACATATGTTTATATAATTTATTTATAAAATAAGCAAATTATACCAGACAACAAATTTTCATGATCAAATTTGATCCTGTCGATAAAATCAAGCAATTTCAACTTACAAAAATATACTTTGCAAGCAAAATTTCCACGATATTGACATTTGGTTGATATAATTTGTTTATGACAATTAGATTCGATATCCTGTTGATTCTTTATATTCTTTAGATACTTTTACATTCATTTTAATCTAAAATGGGATTAATTAAGTCTTTTATTAGAAGATAAAAAATAATTAAAAAATGTCTCGTTTTCGCTCTTTGCTTATTTATATAAAAAATAGAAAATAATGAAAATATAACAATTTAATCCATAGACGCTCTTTTTCAACTATTGCTGATCACTTCTACAAAAAATGTTGAAAATCGATTGAGAATTGTAGGCTGCAGGTGTTTTTTTATAAAGTAAATTCCCAATTCAACCCACTGGGCACAAAAATTCATCGGCATCCCTCAAAATCCCTTCGAATGTTTTGAAATCCCTTTAAGTCTTTGAAATTCCATAAATATTCGCTGAAATCATTTAAAATTCGTTAAAATACTTTCGTATCTCTTGAAGTCCTTTAAAATCCCGTAACTTATTTTTAAATATTTGAAAATCACCTCAAATCCTTTCAAATTAGAGGGGCATCCACGTCAGGTTTTAGAGTAACTTTTAGTCAAAAAATGGCCAAAATGGAAATTTTTTCCCATTAACCTAACTTCACTCCAAAAGCTGACGTACTAGACAATTTCAGCTGCCAAATTCGTTTTCAGCGTCAAAAAATCTATACGATTCACCTACTGTCATTTTTGTAACTGAAACACCTCAAATTTCGCAGGCATGTGTAATTGATATATTCTTGATATATGAAGAAAAAATATACAATCTTATTTAAGGGTCTAAACTTTCAAAAATCATCCTTACTTAATGGACTTACCCTTATATTTCTAAGATTTTTTCATTCGTTGTTATTTTGAAGTTATCCACTTTCCTCCTTATATGGGTCATTTTCCACACACAGGGCACGTTTGTGTCTCGGACCTCTAGTAGCTAAACTAAGTAGTGTTTCTTTAAAAAAACTTGGCTAACTTCTTCATTTTAGCACAATACAATATCTCCATAAGAAAATATAAGGTTCTCTTAGCAAAATGCTCCCAAATACTCGAAAAGTGCCTTTTTGGGATGTCTCCACGTACGCGGCGCAAAGTTTAGAGACGTTTATTTAATACATAGTGAATCATTTTTGAACTTATAATTGATCGTTTGAAATTTTGACTCAAAAAATATAAAATTCATAAGAAATATTTAAGTTTATCTCACATATTAGTAGAGAAAATTTAATTATACACGTGTCTCCCTAAATGTTTTCGATGGTTACGGTAAACGAACCTCCCATACCTTTCATCAAC
>CAKNWW010201342.1:0-11399 GCA_932074435.1 Andricus kollari
TGAATTGGAGTATTTTCTCACTGTAAATTTGCTTCGACCGTTTTTTTAAATAACATAGTTATTCATTATGAATAAATTACTTTGGTCATACGGTCACATACAAAGGCAAAAAAGGATTCAGATGTTGAAGAATCATAATTTATTTGTCATCTAATACCGACGTACGTTTCAACCTTATTGCAGGTCTTCTTCAAAGGTAATTATCACCTAAGTCAAAAATGATTACAATTATAAATTTTAATTTAAAATACGTTTTTCATTTTGTTTGATTGGTAGTTAAAAGGTTTACTTATATTTAAAAACATTTTTTTATTTATTTTACCTGTTGTGATGTTGATAAATCCATAAAACATTTCAATTCTATTGTTTGTACTATGGTCATTTTGGAGTAAAATTTTTAGTTTATCACATTGTGGTTAAAATTTAGTCTTCATTAAAATGTAACATGAAGTGATTTTCAATTCCGAAAAGAAAATTTAAATAATTTAAAAAAAACCTTAGTACAAAATAATTACCCACTTGAATTAATAAATAAAATAATCAAAGAACGAATATTTGAAATATACAATAGTTCCTCAAAAAATAAAAAATGGAACGAAACCTATAAAAAAACGGACCTTAAAGTTTCTATACCATACATTGAAAATTTCTCAGAACGCCTCAGATCTTCTTTAAAAAAATACAACATCAATGTTTATTTCACAAACAACCACACACTAAATAATTTTCCTTTTTTTAAAAATAAAGATAAAGATAACAAAAAAAATTTATCTGGAGCGGTATATCAGATAAATTGTAAATGTTGCAACAAAATTTATATTGGTGAAACTGGTAGGAGATTAAAAGCTCGTATATACGAGCATAAAAGAGATTGTGAACTAGGAAATCAAAATACTGGTTTATCCCAACATGCATGGGAATTAAATCATTATTTTGATTTTGAACTTAACAACATCAAAATTTTAGCTCGGGAAGACAATACTCATAAAAAAAGAGTTATTGAGTCCATTTTCATTAACAAATATATTAAAACTTCCATTAATTTAAAAACAGAAATATCAAATATTAACAAAATTTACCAAAGCATTATATAAAAAATAGTTTAAATTGTTTGAAAATAAATAAATAATACTAATAAAAAATAAATAAATAATTACAAATTTAAATATTGGCGCACTTTTCATTTGGGATGATAATTTAATATCAGCCTTTTAAATTACTCAATGAAAACTAGCTTGATCTCCATTGTATTTGATAGTCTATATTTGTCCGTCCGAAACACAACACTTAGTGTATTAGTAAAAATGTAGTTATTGTATAATATTGAAGCCTCTTAATATTTTTGAGGTTTCAATTTCAATCTGAACGACATATATGTACAAAAACATTTGACAGATCATGTTACATTTTAATGAAGACTAAATTTTAACCACAATGTGATAAACTAAAAAATTTTACGCCAAAATGACCATAGTGCAAACAATAGAATTGAAATGTTTTATGGATTTATCAACATCACTACAGGTAAAATAAATAAAAAAAATGTTTTTAAATATAATTAAACTTTTTAACTACCAATCAAACAAAACGAAAAACGTATTTTAAATTAAATTTTATAATTGTAATAATTGTTGACTTAGGTGATAATTACCTTTAAAGAAGACCTACAATAAGGTTGAAACGTACGTCGGTATTAGATGACAAATAAATTATGATTCTTGAACATCTGAATCCTTTTTTGCCTTTGTATGAGACCGTATTACCAAAGTAATTTATTCATAATGAATAACTATGTTATTTAAAAAAACGGTCGAAGCAAATTTACAGTGAGAAAATACTCCAATTCACTGAATATACATCTACATATTCAACTATTTGGTTGAGAATTCATGTATTTTGTTGAAAAATCGTTTTTTTTGGTAGAAATTTAATCTTTTTGGTTCCATATTGCACTATTTGGTTAAAAATTCACCTATCTGGTTCAAAATGGAATATTTCTACTATGAACTTTAGGAATTTGAAACGGTTCAAATTGAATTTAATACAGGACCCACATATATTAATGTATTTTAATAAAATTCTCTTCATAGTAAAATAAGTTTTTCAATTTACTTGAAACTACCTTTTAGAATAGTAAGTAGCAATAAATTTACCAATTCATTTAGTAGTAGCATTACCAATTCCTTTAGTAGATATAGTTACTAATTCATTTAGTCAGTTATTCTTACTCATTGAAAAAGTCGATTTTTACTAATTACTAGTAAACGAATCGGCACTATTTGTATTAGTAGAAAACTACTTCCAATTAGTAGTTTTCTACTAATTCAGATTTAGAGAGTTTCAAGTAAAAGTATATTCCATGCGCTTTCCTATTTTGTCGCGCTAATATTTGATATAATATAATTGATCTATTTCTATTTCTTCTTACAGAATTAAGTTCAGCGTGGTACGATCGTCATAACCTTGATCCTGTATACGTTAATCTTTATAATGATGTTGACGTTCGCTACTATTCAACAGATCATAAATCGTATACAACCCTAAAGAACAAAACTTCAACAACTCGGGTTTTAGTAACAATGCATGGTTATACACTATACGTTGCTGCAATAGACGACCACCGTTGTATTCGTCAATTTTATCTGGGAGATATTGCTGACAATAAACCAGTTATGATATGCCCTAACATTACTGAATGTAAAGAGAAATTTCCTCCATTCACTAGATTGGTTAGTGACCTATTTCCCATGGAAATCGACACAGATTTACCTATGAGAGTAAAATGCTCTAAATAATTATGATAACTAACCTTAAGAACTAAACTTAAGAAATTAACTTGATTAAAATTAATAACCATGATTTTGCGGCGTTTTAGTTATGGCCATTGTAATGTTTTCGTGAGCTATGTATCGAACTTTTGTTTCTAATCAAATAAAGTGTTACTATGAAAAAAATTAGTATCGAATCAAAGAAATGAATAGATTAATAAACATCAAAGAGGTTTATTTACTACCTTTCAATTATCTTTTTATGTTTTTCATTTCTTTTTCTTGAAAGTTGTATTCACCTTATTAGAGAACTGAATGATTGCGACACTAAGAGCATTTGAGCTCTAGTGACTTCTTTTAGTTAGCTTATCTATGAATAAACATTAGGAATCCCCTGCACCATTAATTTTGTAAATCGAAATTCGAAAAAAAATTTAAAGTTGCATTAACAAAATTAATTTATGTTCAAATTGTTTATTCAACAATATTTGTGAAGTATGTTATATTATTTCTTTCTGTTTTTGTAAAGGTTGCAATTCTTTTTTTTAGGGCATATTTTATTTCTTGAAGGATTGTATACAAATCTCTTCAGTACCTTTTTATTCAAGAAATTTAGGTCAAGAACAATATTGAAGATAGAAACAATAATTGTAAAATGCATACAAATTTTGAAAAAAATAAAAACGTACAAAACAGATTTGAAGAGAATCTTTCTTAGAATAAAATGAGCCCTAAAACATTAGTATTTCATCAGAATTGCTATTCTTACCTAAAAATCAAGGAAAACATAAAAATATAAATAAGTATTCTTAAATAAACAATTTCAAGCGAAAATAATCGTTTCTGAAGTTCACTTTTAGTAAACACCTTGTGTGACCAATGAGAAGGCAATATTTTAAAAATGGGCCATTTTATTGTTCCAAAAGAGTGAAAGATGTTACGCCCTTGCGTTATTTTATTAAATTTTTTCTTTTCCCTTTTTTATCAAATTTTTCAAGTTGCTATATACAGCCTTCAGTGAGTTTATTTATTTTGAATAAGCAATTAGTTGTTGTATATATATTTATCAAGGAATTAGTTACATTCCACCGTTAAATTAGGGAATTTCTCGATTACTCGAATTAGTGATTTCCTACTAATCTTGAGTGGCTCACTTTTCGCTAATCGAACATGAAAAATTTCACTCGAAATTAGTTCAGTTTCACCAATGTTAATTTAGAGAGCAAAGATGTCTAGAAATAAAATATACATTTTGAGGCACTCAAGTTGATACATATTTCCTTCGATCCTAATAAAGATAATCGATTTTTTTACATTTTTTTAATAATCACCTGTACAAAATAAAAATTTTCACTATAGTGACATTTTCGCGAACGGCAAGCTATTATTGATCAACACCCTTATACACAATATATTTAGCATTAAAATCTCCATACTCTACAAGCCATAGTTTACAAGTTATCAAAACACATGCTTTTGCGATGATAAGCCCTTTCCTAATTATTTAACTTACTGCATATTGTACTAAAAGTTATAAATATTACGTTAAGTCTGAAAATTAAATATTAAGCTCAGTGGCTTACTCATATTAAGATAATGGTAAACAATCTATTTCATCAGTTGATCAGTTGATCTGGTGTTCGAATTCCAGAGGAGTGAGAGGAGTGTGATCTTTTTTTCGGATAAAAATTTGAATTTTAATAAATTTTAATTTATATCTCCATCTAGTCTGAAAAAGACGAAACAATTTGTCTGTATTAAGAGAAGTTAACTTTGATCGATATTGTAGATTTCTGTTGTCCGCAACGTGTGGAGAGTTTTCTCAACCGATTGAAAAATTGCATCTCTGATGATAATACAGATTCCTACTTGAATATTGTGTAACACCTTGCTAAATTAGCGTATATCAGAAAATTAGAATCTATCTTCGATCCCTCTGTAGCTCAATGGTTAGAGCACCTGACCGGAAATCAGTTGATCTGGTGTTCGAATCCCAGTGGAGTGAGAGGAGTGTGATCTTTTTTTCTGATAAAAATTTGAATTTTAATAATTTTAATTTATATCTCCATCTAGTCTGAAAAAGACGAAACAATTTGTCTGTATTAAGAGAAGTTAACTTTAATCGATATTGTAGATTTCTGTTGTCCGCAACGTGTGGAGAGTTTTCTCAACCGATTGAAAAATTGCATCTCTGATGATAATACAGATTCCTACTTCAATATATTTCTGTTACAATTGAAGTACGAACTACTTTATTGCACTCACGCTTGGTTTAGACCAAGGAAATATATTTGTTTGAATGATTGGGATATGTTTTTGCTTCAAATGTTCAAGAATTGGAGATGTAGAAATAGTTTTTCAAGCATAAAAAACATTTGCTCGAATTTAAAATAAATTTTGTTTCATCAATTCGTGTTTCCTCGGTTCAAAGAAGTATTCCTTCCTATGCGTGGCACATTCATTTTAAACAATGAATAATTAGTTTGCTTTAAAAAGTATATTTTTACCTTCAATTGATATCTCTTTGATTCAAACAATTCAGAGAATCTTAATTTATTTAATTATCAATTTTATTATTACTGGATAATGTATAAAACAATTGAAAATCTTCGTAAATAATAATGTTGAAAACTCCCAAATTTTGACAACACCATTACAGAAGTGAATTTAATAGAAAAAACATTTTAATTAATTACCTATGCAAAAACAAATCAATACATTACCAAGCAAAATTTTGCACAATTGAACAACTTTTCTGGATACATACCTTTATCGAAAACGTGACAGGTGTGGTTTATTTATTTTTGCATGGCTGATTGAAATATGTTTTTCAATAAATTCGCTTCTGTAATGCTATCTTCAAGATCTGGGGTTTTCAGTTTTATTATTTAAAAATGTTTTCAATCTTTCATAAATTATTTAGTCATTTTTAAGTTTTTTAAATTAATTTATCAAAGGGATTATTTGTCTTGTTAATGAAATAAGTTTAAATTGATGTGTCATTAAAATAGTTTTCCATTTTTGAGTAATAATTTGAAAATAACGTATCATCATCCCAGATGCGTGTTTTTCAACCTTGTGCTCAAATTTTTGAAGGTTCCAATAAACGTAAATATTTGTCTCGCATCATTTGAATATAGTTTGAAATGTTTTTCAATCTTGTCCCAGACTCTCTGAACCTTCAATGAAACGAAAACCTTTTTTTTTCATTACTTTACTAATTGGAAGACCTAATTCCATTGACTTAATCGATTTACCAGCTGACCATATTTTCAGCACATCATTTGAATATAGTTTGAAATGTTTTTCAATCTTGTCCTATATTGTCTGAACCTTCTATGAAACGAAAATATTTTTTTCATGACTTTACAAATCAGAAGACCCAATGCACATGCCCTAGTCGATTTACAAACTAACAATATTTTTGGTTCATTGTTTGAATATAGCTTGAAATGCTTTTCAATCTTGTCCTAGATTGTCTGAACCTTCAACGAAACGAAATTTTTTTCTTATGACTTTACAAATTAGAAAACCCAATGCACATGACTTAGTCGATTTACAAGATGACAATGTATGTCGCTCATTGCCTAAACAAAGTTTGAAACGTTTTTCAACCTTGTTCTAGAATGTCTGTACATTCAACAAAATGAACTCGTTTTTTTCATGATTTTACAAATTATAGAAAGTGAATAACAACTTCGATTGTCGTATGAGGTAGCGAATAGTATATATAAACCAAAATATTTCCGTGAATATTCGTTAGTCATTTCGGTGATTCTTCCTAAACGTACTTGTAAGTATAATAATATATACAAAAACGTAAAAAATTGTTTCAGTTTTTCCAAGAAATTAGAATCACTTTATACTCACTTAAATGAACTGTGAACAAAAAATGTTAATGTTTTTATCTAAAAAAAAATAATTTAAAAAAATTGTTCAACGAATTTTTTTCAGTAGGAAACAATATAAGAAGAAAAGTTTTATACTGAAAGAAATTTGAATGTATCAAAGATTCAATGAATGTTAAATATTAATAGTTCTAAATTACTTTATTATTTTTTCATATCAATCCATTTGAATGTGATATTTGCTTCTTTCAGGTAAAAAATATAGTGGCTTGTAAATAACAGTTGTACAACTTTGATTCTGAAACCTAGAAGAAGAATTAAGTGTGTGCCGCTTCATCCCACATATGCGCAGCTTAGTTCCAGTTTTCGGTAATTTGAAATATTAAGACAGTACAAATTATAAATTGCTATAATTCACATTTTAATTATAACATGTGGCGTCGATCGTGAAACCCGACTTTAAAGCAGCAAAAATTGATCGCGAGGATTTTGATAATTCTAAAGAACGAAAGCATACCCGATCGAATGAGCCTATTCTTAAATTTGTGTGATAAAAATTAGGGGAAATATAACGCCACATATGTTAAATAACTCTGGTTTTATATTAAATTATGAAAGCTCACTTTTTTCTTGCTTTTATAAAAATATGTTCAGTAACTGTTTACTTTCAGTTTTCCGAATTTTAGAATAAATGGTTTGATACCTTTTCCGAAACCATCGTTTTAGTCCAAAAGTCAAATATAAGTCGGGCAAGAACACAAAATATATTTTTTCATTTGTCAAAAAATACAAAAAAATTCAAAAAAACTTTCACAGTAACTGATTTTTTTGAACATTTTGTTTTTTCCACGGATTTATAATGCAACATAATTTAACATCGAGAAGATTTTCAAAAATGTTCAAAAATGTGATTTTTTATGATTTAAAAAAATTTAAAGGTTCTTGAATATTTTGAAATGTATCAAGAAAATAAAAAACTTTTTTTGAGATTCATGGGAAAATTCTGAATGATTTTTTTATTTTGGAGAATAATATTTGAAATGATTTCTACAAATGTTTTTAAAAATTTCGCAAGTACAAAGACTCATTTAATTTCAATAAATATTTCAATATTTTTGAAAAAAATCAGAATCACTTCAAAGGTTTTCAAAAAGTTGAAAACAATTTCAAAAAATATTTAAAAATTTGAAATGAATTTTATTTTGAGGAATTAAATTGAAGAGAATATTGAAAAAGATTTTCAAAGATTTCGACACCTTTCCCAAAAAGTTTTAAAAAGAATCTTGATCATTTTTAAATAATGCGTAAACGATTTGAGAAAAAATTCGAGAACAAATTCTATTAATTTCAAAAGATATTTGGAGGCTTCGAGGTTTTAAAAAGATTCCAAACATTGCAAAACAAAATTAAATTGTTGAAGATTTCGTATAAAATTTGTGAAGATTTGTACAAATCTTGAAAGGTACCACGAAAATAAAAAACTATTCTCAAGATTCGTGGAAGAATCTGTATTGCTTTTTAATTTTTTTAAATTAAGTTCTAATGATTCCAAAAAAATTCTAAACTTGTAACAGAAATCTGCAAGCTTTTCAGCCAATTTTTTTAATTTTAAAAGACTTTTTTAAATTCTAGGAGTAATTTAAGTTGCTTTGAAAGATGTTCGAAATTTTTTTATGAATTCAACGGTTTTTGATTTAAAATATAAATCCTTATGAGTAGACATATTAACTATAATATGTTTTCTTGAGAATTAATCATTTTTGCTTGAAAATTCGAGTACTTGGTTAAAAGTTGATCTACTTTGTTAAAAATTCATTTCTGTGTTCAAACGTTCATCATTTTAGTTCAAAATGCGACATTTTCATTTCGTATTAAAAATTGTTTTTCACAGCAAACGGAAAAATTTCACGCAATGGGAGGGCGCAAAGGATGATGCTCGACTCTTTAAAATTAAATGATAAATTTTTCTAAAATATAAACGAAAAATCGGTCATCAATTAACGTCTGTAATTTACTTTAAAACTTATTTCTTAATTTTGATTGAAAAATTTATCTTAACCTCTTCCAAAGTCGTGAGTTTGCTAATTTTAAAAATTGCTGTCTCGGTGTTCTGTGGATCTTTCCGATAAAATTTTGAATGACAAATTAGATATCGACTAGTGTAACATATCCTGCATTTACAGACGATGGACATCTTTCTTGCTACTCTGATCTTCACTCTGGCGGTTTTCTTCAATTCTATTGGTAATTATCATACAATATAATATTATTATTTCTATTATTATTACTATACCATTAGATCAACAAATCCCGTAAAATCGTTATAAAATTTGATGAAATCGCTTCAAGTTCATGGAAATTTTCCCAAATTTTAACTAAAGTAAACTTATTCAATAAAGTTCTCTAAGGAAACGTTAAAATCCCTATAAATCTTTGAAAAACTTTAAACTCGTAAAATTCCTTGAAATTCCTTAAAATCCTTCAAAAGTTTTCAAATTGCTAGTAATCCTTTCAAAAATGTAATTTAATTTATTTTCCAAAGACCATTAAAACTATATTGAAATCTTGGAAAATCTTACAAAATTCTTTAGAATCCCTTGAAATTTGTAAAATCTTTTGATACCCTTTGGAATCACTTAAAATTTTCGAAATGTTTAGAAATCGTTTGAAATTCGAGCAGGAGTCCCTTAAAACCTCCTAATATGTTTAGAAATTTTCCAAATGTACATTTTTTACGAAATCTGACAAAACCGCTTGCAATCCATGGAAGTTCCTTAGAATTTCTTAAATTTCCTTTACATTTGTCGATATCCTACTTTAAATAGATAAATAAATCATTCGTTAGTACTTTCCCAATTTTTGGCATCAACTTTTTCAACCTTTCAACATTCTTTATTTCCATACTGATTTTCTTATAATAATTATCTCATAATTATTTTTTTGTAATAGTTTTTCCAGAATCACGTAAAAATTTATTAAATTTGTTATTAGAAAATCATTATACACCTGCACTGAATTTTCTAAGCCATTTTTTAGTGAGGGAATATTAGAAGGTATTGTAAAAGATTTCATGGAACTGCAGAGAGGGTTTACACCAGAAGGCAGGAGTAATAAAACTTTGGGTCCGAACTGACACAGAAAGAACCGCCAAACTTTTTTTAATTTAAAAAACGTACTTTTGGGCTATTACTTAGCTCTAATAAATCTTGAAAAGAACAGGCAAAAAAGTAATAATTTTTTCTTAAATTACCAAACATGTATTTTGACCCACTTCAAAATCGAACAGGGCCATAACCTTCCACGGGGGCGTGATTTAGGCCGAAACAACTATTTTAAGCCAAAATAACTAATTTCCGAAATTTGACACTGACGCCCTTTTGTCTGATAACCATTTAAGTATATTGCATGCGATTTCCTATTATGTCTTGCTAATATTTGAAGTAATGTAATTGATCTATCTCTATTTCTTCTTACAGAATTAAGTTCAGCGTGGTACGATCCCAAATACCTGGAGGCTCAAACGCATGCCCTTTATGATACTCATGATGTTCGATACTACACAGGAGATAATAAAAATTATACCACCCTATTGCATAAAGTTTCAGGAACTCGGGTACTATCAACACTAGTTGGCAATCATGTATTTGTCGGTGCAATAGACAAGGATCATATTATTCGAAAATTTTTTATGGGACCTATGAGCGATAATAACGCAATTATGATATGCCCTTCAATTATTGAATGTGAAAAGCAATTTCTTCCATTGACTCAATTAATGACTGACATGTTTCAAATACCATTCGGTACATATGAAGCTGGTTATCCAAGTGATGACTAATTATAATAACTAACCTCAAGAACTAAACACAAGAACTAAACTTATTTAAGATTAATAATTATGATTTTTCGGCTTAGTAGTTATGGCCCTTGTAATGTTTTCGTTAGCTATAGCTCGAACTTTTGTTTTTAAACAAATAAACTGTTACAATGAGAAAAAATTAGTTTTGAATAAAAGAAATAAATAGATTAATAAACATCAAAGAGGATAATTCACTACCTTCCAATGTCTCTAATTGAATGACGAGACTCGTAGATATAGCTCAAATTAAATTATTATATTAAATATTGTAACATTTAAATGCAAAGTGCAACATTTACGCCACTGGAATTAAGCTTCACAAACTCACAAATTATTTTGATATGTTTATTTACTTCTTTTTATATTTTGTATTTCTTTTTCTTAAAAAGTTGTATTCACCTTATTAGAGAACTGAATGGTTGCGACACTAAGAAAATTTGAGTTTCAGTGGCTTCTTTCAGTTTACTTATCGATAAATAAATATTAGGAATTTCCTGCACCATTAATTTTTTTAATCGAAATTTCCAAATAAGTAATTTTACTTCATTATAAAATTCATTTGTAAATGTTCCTTAACATTATTGGCAAAAAAGTTACATTTTCATTGTAAATAATATTTCAGTATTGGAAAATAATTCTGATCTTAAGCATATACTTTTATCTTAAGTTCAAAAACAAGCATGGTTAAAAATTATTCATAAAATCGGAGAAAATATTATCATTGTTTATTGTAACTAATTCTGTAAGGCAGTTTGAAAAAAGCACTCTATAGAAAATATTTCAGGTTTAAATTGTTTATTTAACAATATTTGCGTAGGGTGTTATGTTATTACTTTCTATTGAGGTAAGAGTTGCAGTTCTGTTCTTGTTTATTTATAAAATTTAAATCAAGAACAATATTGTAGATAAAAATAACAATTGTAC
>CAKNWW010201354.1:0-20100 GCA_932074435.1 Andricus kollari
CCAAATTATCTAAAAAAAAATTGTCCTGGCCGAAAAAATCGTTTGTTTATAATTTGTTTGAACAATTGCGATTTAAACAAAACGTACCATTTTTTCGCAAAAAGGACCGACATATTCGGATTCAGCAGCTCAAAATACATAAGAATCACCCTTTCTTTTCTTGGACATATTAATGCACACGGGAACCTACCCAGCTCCCGGACTGCCCGAAAAACCTGGGAACTGGAAAATAGGTTCGCCTGTATGTGGCCCACACACATGCTTGCCCAAACGCGCGGTGGTTGCGTGCACTCGTATACGTGTGCTTCCACCTCGTCGGATGAGTGGCTAGGAGGATTTTCAGGAACTGTTCGTAGGAAATTCGAACTGTTCATAAAACACTTCGAAATTTATCCATACATTTCTCATAGAAATGAGGATGTAATGTTTCATTTTTTTATCTAGTATCCGTGAACTAGCTACAAGTTCGTGACTTTTTCACGGATAAATTTTCTCCGTGTAAATCGAAGAAACATGCTTTTAATTTGCTTCCATGAGAAAAAAAACTGCACGCGATTTTGGAATGTTGGGAGTATGTTTTTGATTGTTTTCTCGACTTTGGAATGCTATAAGCACCATGGCAATTTTTTTTACATGAGAGCAAAGTCAAGCATGTTTATTTTATTCAAGCTGAAGAAATTGAAGGATCAACATATTCAAAATTTTTCAAAAAATGTGCATTTAACTCAATCCAAAAAACATGTTTTTTTGCACATTTTCAAAAAATTCTAATTTAAACAGAAAATTTTGATTTTAATTTCAAATTTTTTAATTATTTTTCACTAGTATAAACTGTACATACTAAAAATGTGCAATAAATTTTGAACCAATAGGAAATTATTTTGGAATTTTCGAATCCAAAAACCGAACATAATAGGGTAAACAGGGGTATTACCAACACATTAAGAAAACGTTTTTAGGAAAACGAGAATCGACTCAATCGCCAGATGGGATTTTAACGCCACCGCCGACCTCTACTCATTCAACTTCATAAGAACGGCAACCACCACCCTAAGCCTCTGGACCAGAGCAGAGGGAAGTGGTGGTGGAACTCGAACATGTGGCGATTGAGTCGATTTCCTTAAGGAATGAGCCCGACGTTGCAGTCGAAGTGGCAATCGTTTGGCTACATACGCAGCTTGTACCGCTTCCAGTGAAGCCTGATGAGTGGTTCTTATATCTAGCCCAGGCTGATGGCCTTTTTAATTATATATTGGACAAATATAATCATTAATTAAGTAATTGTGGCTGCCTGTGTAAGAATGATGCGCATATGCGTTATATTTGCTTGTGTACTATTCACTATGTGTAACTTATTTGCGATGGGCAAACTGGAACATCGGGATAAACTTTTACAAATCTTGTGGTTATTTAATATACATATTATGCACAGGAGTGGTTATTTAATATACGTATTATGCAAAGGAGAGGTGTCAATTAGGGCATCATAATTAGAATAATAATACTTTCGATACAGTTTCTGTCCACAAAATAAATAAAATATTATATACATATATTCGGTTTCGTTCGGTTCCTTTGGAATTCAACCGGAGGACCTATGACAAAGCCACTTGACGCGTGCTCAGGTTGCGCACAGGGGTTTCGGGATAGTTCCGAAGAAAAATCTTCAAGCTAAGGCGCAACATCCGTGCCGAAAGCTGAATGGCAGCTGGGTGAGGTGTCTTACAACGGTGACTCTTGGATACCGAGCGAACTCCTAGAGTATGCACTATGCAGCCTTACCCTTGAATGCTGGGCTCTGCAAGGGTGGAGGAACCCTTTTCTAGCAGCTCGTGGGAATAACTATAATACAAGCAAATCCAGTTGTAACTGTGATTCTAAACGATAGAACGCGCAGAGCACCAGACAATGGGTCAGAAAATAGTGCAGATCGCCCTAGAGTTCGGGGTGTTGAAAATAATTTGGATGAAAACACGACGTGGGTCCGCTGAGACGCTCACACTATTGAGTGGACGTATCGACTCGGGAATTAATTGCTGGACTGCTACGACGCCAGCATTATGCATGTTCGCAGGGGCTACATAGCGCGCTTGCACACTCTGTGATGCCAGAAACAACCTCTCGCGCACAAGACATTTACGCAGAACGCTATCCCAACCGCTGCAAGAACAAGCTGAAGACGAAGAAGAGAATCCTAAGCCCTAGGATCTGGCTGAAATGGATGCCGCTCTTTGTAAGGATCTCTCAGAAGAGATAGAGTCTAGACCATAGTATTTGTTCAGTTTATGGCACTTGCGTCAACTGATCAAGGAGATTGTCTGGACAAGAAAAAATGCGTGTGTAAAATTGTTTCAAAATAGTGGCTTCTTTCAGGGTGACATCATGAGTCCTCTCCTCTTTTGTATCACATTTCTACCATTATATCTTGCCCTAGCAAGTCTCGCGGGCAACTCTGGGGCGAGCCTAAACATCACGAGCATAAAGTCACTTATGTATTTTATATGATTCAGCATGCTCTGAGAATCGTGGAGAGGTACACACGAAAGATTGGTATGGACTTTGGAAATGGACAAGTGTTCCAAGATTCATCTGAAGCGAGAAGGCCTTACTGGCATTCTCGAGAACCCTGATCTCGTGCATATGAGTGCTTCTACACACCTTGAAGTTGGAGATACCTGCCTATACCTAGGCGTGCCTGAGAGCCGCATTTAGGATATACAATCAGTGAAGGAGGCTCTCTAAAGTAGATACAAGCGTCTCTTTCGACAGACTTGGTCTTCCAATCTGTCGGCGATAAACAAGATATCTGCGACTAACATGCTTGCCGTACCAGTTCTAGTCTACTTGTTTGGGGTAGTTCCATGGGTGAAGCAGAACCTTACGGCCCTCGACATCGCCGCGCGTATGATCACGCGTATGCAGATCAGCTTGCATATCAACACGTTCTCTCCGCGCTTATACCTCCCACGCCATAAAGGCGAACGCGGAATTCTAAACCTCTAGTGTCTTTATAACCGAATTAGCCTGGTTACACGTTATATTGTCGCGAATAGAAGAGATCCTATCTTGATGATTAACAACTAAGAGTTTCATTGCAAAGCCGCAGAGCAGACAGCTGAGACCCTTGACCTGGATCTTAATAGCAGAAGTGAGGAAAGTGGATTACTCCATCCAGATGTCTCACTTTTAAAGGCGCAGGTGAAGAAAGCAGAGGTCAACAACTTACTCGAACAACTCCTGGATAAGAAAATGCACGGAAACTCAAATCATCCGGACATAATTCAGGTGAAGAGGGTGTCATTTTCATGTGCTAGGACGGTGAGATGTCCACCTTAGTTTACCGTAGCACATTCCGAGTCCAGTAAGATTCATGTATGCCTTACCTCATGGGGGTAAGTGCCTATCTTGGTCGTTCTTGCGGTGTTGGCCGCGACCTTGCCCTTATTAACGCTCCGAGGAAGATACAATCAATGGTCGAGAATTAAAAGGGCCGAATTTACTAGAACTATAATTTCCCGACAACGGTAGTCTCCACTACAGGCTCGAGGCCAGACATCGTTCTCCTTGACTTCGAAAAACGAACTATATTCGTGAATGAATTTTTGAAATAAAAATTCACTTCTGTTTTTGCTGTGAATAATTTTTGAAATAGATCAATTTAATTCTTTGGACACTGATTAATAAAGTTGAGACCGTGAGGCCATAAAATTGTTGAACTTCGTCAGATTTTTTATTAAATCTCTCAGGAAAAGTAGCTTTAGAATAAAAAAATACTTCGAGACTTTATATATATTTTTATAGTTCTTAAATTTACATCAGATACACGGACAAACGGTTTTGGGTCATTTTTGCTATATTATAGGTATTTTACGGTACAAAAAGAAAAGATATAACCAATAACCATGCAAAATAGTTTTAAACTCTATCAAAATTACCTAAACTTCCACCAAGAGCCTCTATGTTCCAGCTTTAAGCAAATTTTGCGCAATCTTTCCCCAATCGATTTTCAGCGTCTAGGTCATAATATATATATTTAGTTTCGGTTTCGATTCCTTTGGAATGTAACTAAAGGGCCTATGACAAAGCCACGGAACGCGTCCTCGGGTTGCGGATAGAGGGTCCCTGTACCAAGGGTTTCTGCTGAATATGGTTCCAATTATTAATAAGCAGTCGCGGACAATTGTCCAGGGATGGTCCCGAAGGAATAACCCCTAAGCGGAGGCGTTACAACCGTGCCGAAAGCTGAATGGCACCTGGTTGCCATTTTTGGCTCAAAGTAGCATCCACACAACCACGTGTAATTTTTGTTGCGAGTAAATGTTACCCTTAAATTAGTGTTTAATTCACACTTCGTTTTTTCTATGTTGGAAATAGAGTCAATTGTCGAAATTCAGAAGTGCCGCATATACTGGAAGTTCATATTCTCGACAATTGTTTCTGTCGCGCACTCGAGGCCTCACAGAGTTCTCCTTGACTTAAAAAAATGAACCGTGTTCGTTATCGAATTTTCGGCACCAGCCGACAAGAACATCACAGACAAGAAGTATGCAAAGAAAGAGAGGTATAAAGACCTTATACGGGATTTGCGACAGGTATACCCGGAATATTCTGTTAAGCTAGTCGTCCTGATCATCGGTACTCTTGGAGGTGTCAAGCTTTCACTTGTTAGTAGCCTGAAAAGCATCCCTGCGTGTCAACGAAATGCTAAGGCACGAGACTTTTGCCGGATCTTCATATTGAGTCCATCGCAGACTGTAACTACCTATCTCACGGTCGTGAGACGTGGTCACAGCTGAAACGTTACCGCGATTTCGCCGGGAGCAGGTGTAATTTTGTAGAATGGCACCCGCTCTCGGCGAAATCCCGCGGTTTTCCTGATGACTAACTTTTAACTATACATGCATTGATACGGAGTTGCCATATACTAGCTGTACATGAGTTGAGGCAACTTGAAACGGGCTTTGGCATTTACGGTCACCACCGCTCGACTGGTAAACTTCAGCTCTATAGCACGCAGAGCATAACTATACATATATACTGCATATACATTTCGGTCCCAGGTCTACTTTACTCGCTTGGGGTAGTTAAATGGACGAAGAACGAGCTCTTGGCCCTTGATATCGCCACGCGTAGGATCATGCATATGCATAAAAGCTTGTATGTCAATTGGTCCGTTCCGTGATTATACATCACACGCTGCCAAGGTGGACGCGGACTTCTGAATCTCCAATGTCTTAATAACCGAATTGTCCTGAGTATAGCTTACATCGTTGCAAACGGCAGTGATCGTCTCCTAAAAATAGGCAGGAAACACGACATGATTGGCAAAGGAGCAAAACCGCTGAGCAAGCAGCCGAGTCTCATAGCCTGAATTTTAACAAAAGATGTGAGGAAAGTGCATTACTCCATCTATATTCCTCACTTCTAAAAGCCGAAGGAACGAAAGCAGTGGTTGAAAATTCCGCCAACAGCTACTCGACAAGAAAACGCACGGAAACTTTCACAGAAATCTAGAAGGTCAGTGTACTTGTCGAAAGAGCAAACTTTTAGTTTCCTCAGACCATCAGGACCTAATTTAGGTACAGCTGGTTTCATTTTCTCATGTCACAACGGTATGATTTACACCTTAGTATACCGTCACCGCATTTTACGTCAAGAAATTCCCAGCGATAGGTGCAGAGCGTGTCATGCACACGCTGAGTACCTACAACACATACCATCTCTACATTCATAATGCGGCTATAAAAATGCTTTATTACCACCTTTGTCGCTCTTACGGCGTTGGGCGCGATACTACCCTGCCAAACGCTCTGAGGGAGATAGAGTCAATTGTCCAAAAGCAGAAGTGCCAAATTTTCTGGAACTAGAATTTCCCGACTGTAGTCTCCATTGCACACTCGGGGCCTGACATCGTTCTCAGAGACTTCGAGAAACGAACTATATTTGTGATCGGATTCTCGTCTCCGGCCGACTACACAGGCGCGGCTCTACAATGATGGCGAACCCAGCGACCCCCCCCCCCCCCAGTAATCTGTCTTACCTTCACTTTTGTCTTTTTCATTGAAAAATGAAGAAAAGCTATAAAAGTATGCAATTTCTTAATGGAAAAAATAATTTTAAATTGGTAATTAATATTTGAAAGATTGCAAAATATATAAAATAATCAACATCACTGCCAATGAGAAGGAAAAGGAGGACAAATATCAAGACCTTAACATGCAATGACTGCACCTAAAATATTCGTTAAGAGTCATTTGTCCTTGTGATCAGGTCCGACAACTCAGCGCCGCCACTAAGAAAAAATGAAAAATGGAATACGCCAAAATTTTTTGCTTTTCTTTTTGCAAATCAATGCTAAAAAAAACTTTTTTGCTCTTTAAACTTCCGAGAAAAGGATGGCGACGCTAGCACGACAATGACTCAGCCACCTATGAAAACTCACTAAAAATTATAATAATAAGATAAAAGATTTGGGGAGATTTATTTTCTCTTTTTCTTCTCTCCGATGACAAATAATACGGGTCCCAAAAACTACCCCTAGGTCATATATACCTACCCCTCGTGATCGAAAATGTTCTAAAAGTGTAAAAGCAACCTTAAACAACGTAAAGATAATTCAAAACTTTAAATTAATTACTCAACACTTGCAAATTTCCCCCTTTTATAATTTCCCTGAAAACTACCCTTCTACATAAATGTATGTAGCGGAACTTAAATATACTCATATAAAACGCATAAAAATAATAATACTCAGAAAACACTGTTATCGGAGATTTTTTGCTCTTTTTTGCTCTCCGATGAAATGTAATATGTGTCCCAAAAAACTACCCCTAAGTCATACATACCTACCCCTCGTGATAAAAAATGTTCTAAGAGTGTAAAAACAACCTTAAGCAACGTAAATATGATTAAAAACATTAAATTGATTACTAAACACTCAGAAATTTACCCCTTTTAAAATTTCTGTTGAAAACTACCCTAACACGTAAATGTATGTAGCGGAACTTACATATACTTATCTAAAACGCAAAAAAGAAAATAGTATTCAGAAAATATTGTTAGCGGAGACTTTTTCTCTTTTTTTCTCTGCGATGGCCAATATTACCTGTCACAAAAAACTACCCGAGTGAAATATATCAAAATCTCGTATCTGAAAATGTCTTCAAAGTATGAAAACAAGTTCAAAAAATATAAAGATGATTCAAACCTTCAGATTGACTAATTCCTTGTTGAAAATGTATGCCTTCTATAATTTATCCCGTAACTATTAATTAACGTATTAGTTGAATTTAATTTGATTGAAAAATAAGTGTACAATCTGCAGAAGTTTAAGTGCCCTAGACAATACTTTTCATTACCAGTGTGTACATCATTACAGGTAAGAATTTTTTATATATTAAATTTAGCTGCAAGCACTTACTCAAATGATATAACTATCGTTAATTATTATTATATTAATGTTGAAACGAATTTTAAACTCCGAGAGTTCCAGATTATTCAGCTACTCGAATAATAGATTCCCGATTTTTTTGCTTCACGAAATTAAAGTACCGGATTTCTTTGCTAGTCGAATTCGAAGTTCCAGCTATTTTGTTACGCGATTAATAGATTCCCAATTTTTTTGCGCCTTGAAATTGAAGTACTAGATTTTTATGCTACTCGAATTCCAAGTTCTAAATTATTCTGCTACGCGAATAATATATTCCCGATTTTTTGCTCCTCGAAATTAAAATACCGGATTTTTTTGATGCTCGTATTTTAAGTTCTAGATTATTCTGCTACCCGAATAATAGATTCCCGATTTTCTTGCTCCTCGAAATTAAAGCATTCGATTTTTTTACTGGATAAGTACTGGATTGATTTTGGATTTTTTCGGCCCTTTGTATTTGTACAGCCCTGACGTCGGCTGATAACGTGGCTTTCACACGCTCCGGCGCTTTTTGCTAAAATTCGTCGGTTTTCGGTGGAATTTACATCATTTGAGATCATAGTTATTTGGATTCACTTGTGCAGGTTTGAATTTTTTGTTTTACTGTGATCAGTTCTGTCAGAAAAAACTAGTTCTTTCCTGATTTGTGTAGTGCTTGGTGCGGGGTTCTCAAGTAGGCGGCCTTCTAACATGGTTGCCTGTACCACCTGTGGCATTCCAATCACAAGAGGTGCCGCTGACATATTGCATTGCGTTAAATGCAATGCTTTTGTACATCAGGCACTAAAAAATGGTACTGTGGGAAATGTCCATTACTTTTTTCGAATGAGAATCGGCGGGCCAAGCAAAAATCTGTCTCTGAGACGATCGATAATTATGACGTAAATACTTCAGGAATGGCTGCTACAGACCTGGGGCTTGGGGTCTGCGAGGCAGTTACTAAGGCAGTTTCTCAGGGTCTTGTTGCTGGAATCGAACCATTGACATCTCTTTTTGAGTCTTTTAAAGCAAATCAGGAAACCTTCAATGCTACACTTGAGTTCCTCAATCAAGCAAATCAAGGAGGACCTCACAACCAATGCATGTCATATAAGTACTCTTGAAGCGACTGTATCATCAAATGTGTCAGACATACAGGTTGTACGAGAGGACACTAAGCAGCTCACGAAGAGCGACCTGGCTCAGGCCTCCCAGCCTACCTATCTCGAGCGTAAATGTCACTCTCTCGAACAGGCTGCCCTTGCCAACACACTTGAGATACACGGATTACCTCAGAAACCTTCAGAAAATCGCCCGGAAATTATGGGTCGAATTTCAAATGCTCTTGGTATCCCCCTTGCTGATGATAGTCTCCTAAATATTTACAGACTCAATCGAACTGGATCAAATCCACAAGTCACTCAACGACCGCCGATAATAGTCGCAAAATTTAAGGAGCAGCAGACATGTGCCACTATTATTGATCAAAGAAAGAAGATTCGTGAGTTCTCGACAAGCTCAATAGGTTGACTAGAGCAGGAAAACAGCTTCCTCTACATTAGAGAAGCTCTCACTGAGTATTTTGGGCAGATATACAAAGGGGCGCTCGAGCTGAGGAGGAACAAGAAAATCAAATATTTATGGATCAGTGGCGGGAAAATCTTCTGTAGGAAGGAGCACGGCTCAAGGAGAGTTTTTTTTCTTTAGCTCTTGTGGTAGTACTTTATATCAGCATAACTTCTATCGTCAGCACATTTTCCTTTCTCCTCCTTATTGTTGTTATATTATATTTTAGTGCAATATATTGAATTAGTTTGAGTGACTATATCTATGATTTATGGAGCTTTGTATCTTTCGCAGGTGCATGTGGTTGGGCCTATCCTGCTATCTTGTTTATTGTTTCAATTCACGCGGGATATCATCTCTTCAGAGGGGCACCCTTGCTGAACGTCAATATACTCTTATTTACTATAGTATCCTCTGGAGAGCTTGGTTCGGAATTTTGCTTGTCATATGTCTTGTCGGGTCTCCTTATTTGCTTCAGCCTGTCTTTCGTGTCTCGTACTTACACTCATATACTTATGTATGAACTAAAAATTTGCCACGTCAATGCTCAGTATCTCCTGGTCCATTTTCTTGAGTTCAAAAATTTTGTCAGTTCTTGTGATTATCATATATTTGCAGTCTCAGAGACTTGGTTAAAACCTGATATCCCCTCTATTGCCGTTGCGATAGAGAATTATTGTTTACTTCGTCAGGACAGAGAGGTGAGAAGGGGAGGTGGGGTATTTCTTTACTTACATGCAAGTCTCTCAGGTTACTTGGTTGGCTCCAGTCTACAAACAAATTATCGGATAGCGGATTACCTATTTCTTGCAGTCTCAGCCGGAGATTAATTTTTAGTAGGGGTGATTTACAAACCCCCCAATGCTAATTATGACAAGGAATTGGAGTCAGACATTTTTGCGCTTGTTTCTAATTACGGTAACATCATTTTAATGGGAGGTTTAAATACGAATCTAAATACATCTAACAATCTAAGGATTTATTTGACATATGTGGTTTTTTCTGCTGGTTTCTCTATTGTTCCGCATAATTCTACTCATCACACTGATCGGACTAGCGCGCTGATTGACCTTACAATAGTAGACGATCCAGACAAAGTAACTGCTTATGCGCAGCACCCTATTCCCTTCCTTTCCAATCATGATCTGATCAACTTTGAATACCAATTATCCTGTAACCTTTCAACCAGGCTGACTGCGACGCAGATCCGTGGTCTTAATAATATTAAAGTGGAGGAATTTCATGACCACCTAAAGACCTATGATTGGGATAATCTGATTTTACAAGGGGATGCCAACTCTAAGGTAAACGGGTTTATTGCTATCTTAACGGAGGCCTTTGATAAATTTGGAAGACTCTTCATCCCAAGCTCACGCAAAGAAGCTGCACCATGGCTAACAGCAGAAATTAGAGTTTCAATGGGGGCCCGTGACTCAAAACGTAGGTTAGCTAACAGAACTAACAAACAAAACAAAAATTGGAGACTCCCATAACCGATATAATTTCAACGCCATCAGAAATAGAAACAAAAAGGATAATGTTTGACATTTACTGCGACATTTGCGTCTAACTCCGCCTAAGCATGAAGACCTCGACGTGGACTTCATGCCTTCGGATTTCCAGCGGGCGTTCACACCACCTAATCATCCTCCTATAGTGGCTCCAGCTTTAGCCCAGCGCGGATATCCTTTTGATGATAGTAACTTCTTCTCAGGTATTTCCCCGGTGTCCTTATTGGACACAATTTCTGAAGTCCGTTCAAATGCTATTGGCCCAGATGGTATTACTATTAAAATGATCAGACTTGCCCTACCTGTTATTTTTCGATTCTGTTGCAAATTTACAACTTTTCGCTACAGAGTAGAATTTTCCCAGATAACTGGAAAATGGCAGTCATCCGCCCTGTTCCAAATATCTCAAAGCCTTCTTCATCCAATGACTTCCGTCCCATCTCTATTTTGAACGCTTTGTCTAAGCCGCTTGAACGGATTGTTCATCGCCAGCTGACAGATTTTCTAGATACGAATAAATTAATGGACCCTTTGCAATCTGGCTTTAGAGCATTTTTTCATATTTGTCCATATACTCGTCCATATGCACATTAACAGCGTCGCTTAAATTTACCACCGATAGTAAATTGGCAATGGATAGAAAAGTAGTCACAGTGGTGGTACTATTTGATTTTTCTAAGGCATTCGACTCGGTAAACCATGCCCTTTTACTTCAAAAATTGAAGTCTTTTAAATTATCTATTACAGTTATTAAATGGTTTGAGTCTTACCTCAGCAATAGGTGGGAACGGATCAGGAATAGTAAGGGTGACTTATCTAGCTAGCTTAAGGTTAAGAGGGGAGTTCCCCAGGAGTCTTCTCTTGCTCCTACTTTATTCAATATTTACACTTCTGATCTAGGTGGCGAGTTGCAATTTTGCAGATATCACAAATATGCAAATGATATTAAACTTTACCGATCAGGACCGGCGTCCGATGTTGAAAATATGCTAGGCATGGTTCAGATCGATATATACTTCGTGGCACATTGGGCTGTGGTAAACGGGCTCATGCTAAATCCTATTAAAACCCACGCGATTGTCATTGGGCCGTCTGCCTCTCCCTCTCTAGAAGTGTTACAATCATACCCCCCCTCTTAGGGTCGGCATCGTATCGATTTCCTTCCTTGATATGCTCAAAGATTTAGGATTTCCAACGAACAGAACTCTGTCCTGGAAGGAACACGTAATGACCATATCGAGAAACACCTTCAGAATTTTACAGCAGCTGAATAAAATATAAATATATAAATACGTTTTATTTATATTTTACCTGAAAGTGAACACATCACTTCATATCGCCAAAGAGCTGGGTTTTTGACAGTGGCTAAAAGAAGGCAATTTTTCATGGGTAACCTATTGTATAAGCCTTATTCGCAGATGAGACTCCTCAAAACATATTTGAATTATTCACCTTTGTTGATAGAAATCCTAACCCGGCTAGACTTCGTGATAGAGATTTACTCCTAAAGATTGCAACTCATAGAACTTGCAAAATGCAGAGGTCGTTCATGATCAGGGGTGCCCGCCTGTGATATAAACTTCCGCCCTGTATTAGAGAGGCTCCCTCACAGCATCATTTTAGGAAGAGTTTCTTTAAATTCTTATTAGATAATATGAACTCATTACTATAAATTACACATTGGTAGTAGCTTTTTGAACATGATATACATTTATGACTGGTTATTTCTGCTCCTCTTGCTATTTCACTATAATGCAAATTGACAAGTTAGTAAGCTTCTTCAATTTTCTGACTTTATCACTCACTACTCCTTTTGTTTATAAATATTCTATTTTTTCTTTCATATTATCAGTCTACGTTTAAGGACCTTAGATTTAAATAAATATGTATCATATAATTTCTGTTCCTTAGAGGACAACTTAGCCCTAGGAACTTTTTAATAAATCACAAATTACAAACAGAGCCCCCCCCCAGTACTTTTCACGAGACAGTTGTGAAGATTCTCCACGTAAAACTATCAATAAATTTTTAAATTAAAAATAGTCCCCAAATTCACATCGAAAAAACTTTAGGTTATGTTTCCAACCCCATAGTAATATGAAGCAGCCCCTAAAATCCACCGCTAGCACTTGTCACGAAACAGTTAAAAAATTACTCCATGTAAAACAGCCAATACATTTCTTAATTCAAAATAGTAAAAAAATTCACCTTCAGAGAACTCCTGGTTATGTTTTCAACCCCGTAATAATAATAAGCAGCCCTTAAAATCCACCTCTAGTACATTTCACGAAACACTTCAGAAGTTACTCCATGTAAAACAGCAAATAAATTTTTAAATTGAAAATAGTCACAAAATTTATATTCAGAAAACACCAGATTATGTTTCCAATCCTATAATAATATTAGGCAGCCGCCAAAATCCACCCATAATACTTTTAATGAAACAGGTCCAAAGATTCCCATGTAGAACAGCAAAAAAAATTTTTGATTGGAAATATTTAAAAAATTCACGTTAAGAAAACTCCAGATTATGTTCCCAACCCCATGCTAAAATTAGGCTGCCCCTAAAATCTACCCCTAGTAGTTTTCACGAAACAGGTCCGAAAATTCTCCACGTCAAACATCCAATACATTTTTAAATGAAAAATATTTACAAAATTCACCAAAAAAAAAAACTTCAGGTTATGTTTTTAACCACATAATAATATTAAGAAGCCCCCAATATCCATCTCTAGTACTTTTCTCTTTGGAGTATTTTCAATTTAAAGATTGATCGGCTGTTTCACGTGGAGAATCTTCGGACCTGCTTTGTTAAAATATCTAGGGGTGTATTTTGGGGGCTGCTTAATATTATGATGGAGTTAAGAACATAATCTGGAGTTTTCTAAATGTGAATTATTTGACTATTTTCAATTTAAAAATGTATTGGTTGTTTTATATGGAGAATTTTCGGACCTGTTACGTTGAAAGTAGTAGGAGTGGATTTTGGGGGCTGCTTTATATTCTTATGGGATTGGAAATATAACATGGGGGTTTTTAAATGTAAATCATGTGAATATTTTAAGTTGCAAATTTCATTGGCTGTTCTACATGGAGAATCTTCGGACCTGTTTCCTTAAAAGTGCAAGGGGTGGATTTTGGGGGTTGTTTAACATTAATATGGGACTGAAAATATAACCTGGAGTTTTCTCAATGTGAATTTCGTGACTATTCACAATTTTAAAATTTATTGGCTGTTTTACATGGAGTAACTTCCGAACTGTTTCGTAAAATGTACTAGGGGTGGATTTGAGTGCTTGCTTAATATTATTACGGCACTGTAAACATAACCTGCAGTTTTTTAAATGTGAATTTCGTAAATAGTTTCGTTCTAAACATTTATTGGCCGTTTTATATGGAAAATATTCGGAACTGTTTCGTAAAAAGTACTAGGAGTGGATTTTGAGTGTTTTTCAAAATATTATTATGCGAATGAGAACATAATTTTGAGTTTTGTCAATGTGAATTTTGTAACTATTTTCAAATTCAAAATTTATTGACTGTTTTACATGGAGAATCTTTGCAACTGTTTCGTGAAAAGTACTGGGGCTGGTTTTTTGGGGTTGCTGAAAAAGCACAAATGTTTTGGAGTATCAAAAAATCCAGTACCTCTCGCTTCAGATTAATCTTGTCACACTTGTCCAATCCAAAGGCCATACTAATCTCTTCATTGTACCCCTTGACTATATTTAAAGCAAGTTAAAGTTGGCTTGCACCAGAAGCGTAGATCTTCAGATCATCCATGTAAAATACATGAGTGACCTTATGATCGCGATTATTATCGCCGCAGAGGTACCCAGGAGATTTGCTTAGTGCGAGATATAGTGGCAGAAGTGTGATGCAAAAGAGTAGAGGGCTAATGGTGTCGCCCTGAAAGACGCCCCTTCCGGAAGGTGACGTTGTTCCTTGTCACATGATAATTTCCATATGAGATAATAAATCTACTTTTCGAAAGGGACAACAATCTCTCTATGCATCTCATTATGTGTGAGATTATTCAAGCTTCCCAACAGACACATGATAAGTCTATGAGAGTTTGAATCGAAAGCTTTCCGGTAGGCAATCCAGGCCATTGAAAGGGCGCACTGATGGTCTGCTGCGTCTTTGTAGACGCACCTGTCAATTAGCAGATTCTCTCGGCAGCCTGGTACACCTTTTTTTCGAGCCACGTTGTTCGTACATCTCTCTCTCCACACAGGCTCAATTCTTCGAACAATCCTGCCATTTACGATAACCGTAAAGATTTTATATATCGTGATTAAACAAGTTATTGGACTGTAATTCTCTGGGTTGGATAGGTCGCCTTTATTCGGTAGGAGTAAAATGCGTCCTTACCCCAGATACTGCGGAATGGGCCTCTCCGGCTTTAAATACGATGCAAATATGCGCCAGATGTTGATGTGTAGAAGTAAATTTTTTTTACCAGAAATTCTTGATACCATCTGGCCCTGTAGCGGAAATTTCTTCGGTACGCATTCTGTCTTGCCCGTCCAATATTCTTGTTTAGTTGAGGCAAGCGTCTTTTGGTCTTTGGATGTGTCGTCGGTTTTAGCCTTCGATTTAAATCTACCAAAGGTCTCACCGCACCATAAACTGAACAATTGATGGTCCAGAGGTTGTCCTCCTCTGAGATATCCTCACGAAGGGAGGCATTCATTTCAGCCAGATCTTGGACCTTGGGTGGAACCTGGAAGTTAATGTTCCTCCTTGTCCTGAAATCGCGATCATCTCTCAGGAGGTGCCTGCTTTCCGCGGTTGGTCTTAATGTTGCTTCTTCCTCTTCGTCGGCGGCTTATTCATATAGCAATTAGGGAAGCGCTCCACGTACATATCCTAAAGATCTGGGTGTTTCTGGCACCACATATTGTGCATACGCGCCATAAAGCCTCCGTGAAATGGGATAATGCTGACATCGTTGCAGTACAGCAAGTCATCCTTGTTGATTCGTCACTCTTACGGCATTAGCCCTGATACCGCTCCGCCAAACGCTCATAGGGAAATAGAGTCAATTGTCGAAAATGAGCACTCGAGGCCTGACATAGTTCTCCCTGCCTTCGAGAAACGAACCATATGTTCGTTATGGAATCTTCGGCCCCAAGCAAAAAGGTGCCAAGCTTCAACTGGTTAATAGTCTTAAAATCATCCCTGTGTGTCAACGAAATGCTAAGACACTTGCGCGGAAAATTCAAAAGACGGTCGTCTTTGGATCGCTCCGTGTCCTCCGGGTGCTCGTGACTTTTGCCAGATCGTCGTGTTGAGTACATCTCAGACTGTAATATATAGGCAAAATATAACTTATCTCACAGTCGTGAGACGTGGTTAAAGCTGAAACGCTACCGCGATTTCACCGGTAAAGGGTAAAATTTTGTATAATTGCACCGGCTCCCGGTGAAATCCCGCGATTCTCCTTATGACAAACTTTTAATTATAAATATATTAGTGGGTGAAATACGTTGTAGCTTGGGGGCCAGCTTCCTACAGTAGGTTTTCAGTGAAAAGGTTGGTTCGCGGAAAAAATTGATTTCCTAATGGCAGAATCAACTGATCACCATGCAAATTTCTTTAGGTACTTTCTAGTTTCTTTTGACGCCGAAAGGTTGGTGGCCATCCTAACCTTACATAACCTGTTCATTGTAAGATGTGACGTGAAATATGAGCGCAATCACTGTCATTATACTTTTACTAATATTACAATCTGTGGGAAAACACTGATGGACAAAGTCCGAAACGAGATAATTCTTAAAGAATGTGGTACAGGAGAGACACTAGTTGACATATGGGAAAGAAATCAGTTAAGGTGGTTCGGACATGTTGAAAGAATAAAAGATGAACGACTGACCAAACAGGTGTATAAATGTAAAGTAAATGGCAGAATGCCCAGAGGTAGACCGCCGAAAGAATGGTTAGAATCTGTGAATGAGACATCCCTTATCAAAAAGAAGTATTGGTAAGTATTGGATCCAGTACTTTTTTCGCGAAAAAATATTGGATTTCCAATACTCATTCACAAAAAAAGTATTAGATCCAATACTTACCAATACTTCTTTTTCATAAGAGATTAATCCGAAGAAACATAAGAAACCATAGAAACACGAGAGCTTGCATGAGAAAATGCGTAGACGTGAAGGAAGCTAGAGTAGTATGCCAGGACAGAAAAGTTTGGCGACAAATAGTTTATAAAAAGAATGTGAGTAGAGTGTATGACGTCTGAAACAAAGACCTTCGATACTAATGGGCCCAAGTGGTGAACCACACATAACAATTTTGTGAGGATCATCACGTGGCGTGATCGCTAGAGAGATTGATCAGCAACTTGGGTCGGAGCAGTGTTTCGGAACGAACGTGTGATTTAAATAAATAACACGAGAATTCTAGATCAATCTAAAATATCTATACCTTACACCTATATACCTATCTACCCTATACCTATATACCCGATAAGAAGAGAAGAATAGAGAAAAATTCATATTTTCAGATTCAAACGAAAGAGTGTGAATTATTTAATTTTTTTGAATGTGCTAATTTTCCATCGGAAGAAGTGCCCAACAAAAGAATAGGTTTATCTCCGAAACCAATTCTTTTATATTTCCTTAACGATTGCCAGTTGTGTTGAGTTCCATGCAGAAGAATATTTTTTCAATTTTTTTATTTCCTCTTAATGCGAGCAGTAGACACACCTCTCATGGTTATTTTTAATTCCATACTTACATGATGTATTTTCGATTTATTTCATTCTTTCTAATCCGCCCACAAAATGCGTGCACTTACATGGTTTCTATTCCTCCGTGTGTGCCATAAGTTTGGAAATATCATTTTTTTGTCATGGTTATTTTTAATTTCATACTTACATGCTTTATTTTCGATTATTTTAATACTTTCTAATCTGTCCCTTTTTTTCTATTTCTCCAACAGACACACGTGTCACATGACAATGATGATGCCAGTCTAAATCAACGGGCGTTGTAAGAAGACGCGTCTCACAAATGTATAAAAAGTAAAATATTATTTTCCCAGTCAAGCGGTCTTTTTGCGCGATTGTTTTATAATTGTTTTTCCGTACACGCTCTATTTAGGTTCTTTTTCAAAATACCATTCAAAAATTAACAAGAATCTCTGAAGAATAAGGCAGAATCCAAGTCCAATCAAAAGATAATAATAAAAGTGACATTTCTCCACTTTTTAATTTCTCCCAATACGATTCCATTACATTTTTTCTGAGTCGATTAAAAGTACTAGCTTTTGCTTCTTCAAAGTGACATTATTCTCTTTCTTTCTATTCTTTCTTTTACATTTCTCCACTTTTTAATTTCTCCCAATACGCTTCCATTACATTTTTCTGAGTTGATTAAAAGGAATAGGTTTTGCTTTTTTTCTATTCGTTGGTGGAACTTTCAATGGAGGAAAACTCACGTATTAATGGGAATTCAGATTCTGAATTTTTTTGAATTCTTCTCTTCTTACCGGGTACCCATCCACACACTACTGCTTTCCAACCGAACAATTCACGCCTACTCCGAAAGGGAAAATGATATAATTGTAACAGGGCAATCGTGACACCCAACGTCAGTCGCTCCAAAAATGCGTTTCGGGTTTTGGGTGTGTTCGTTCGGCGTTCGATAGAGGTCGTGACGCAGCCACTTCTGTTTTACATTCCGGAGTGTCGATTTGACGATACTGATAGTGAGTCTAAATCACCCGTGGATGGTCAAACAGACTATAAAATTATGGTCTGTCTGACTACGAAGAAAAAATTGTGCATGGTACTTGGTACTATCTAGATTCTAGATTCTAGATAGTAACACTGATCATCTAAATTTAGAGACTTCAATTTTGACTTCATCTTTCTCCGTGTGGATCGCCCCACGGGCACCTTGAAGGCGTTCCACTGGAACGTTCCTGCCACGTCCCGGGAACGTGTAAAATATGTAAAATGTAATTATACTCTGTTCCCTGAGAGAAGGCCCACCAGGCGAAGAGAATGAAAAAACTATTTTTAAGAAAAGGGGAAAGAACTCTCCTTTTTGCCAAGAAACTACCATTCCCCATGCGAAAAGTTTGGGCCTTCTCTCAGGGAACAGAGTATAGGCACCCCTAATAGCACGGAACGTTCCAGGAACGTGCCAAGAACGTCCCACTGGGACCTGAAGGGGAGTTACCGTCATTGTTATTATTAACAATAAATATCGTGTAAAGCGTAAGAGGTAGTAAAAAATCCATGTCAGTTAATAATACGGATATCATATTTTTGTAACGCATTCACGGAACGGAATGTTCGCTTTTCGAGGCATGTACAGCGTGCGGGAAGTGACCAATTCCAAAACCGTGGTAAAAAGCAGTTATAAAAATACTTTTTCTAGCTGCTGCGCTTGCGAACTTTGAGCAAGATTACTTTTTCTAGCTGTTGAAGCTTGACAGACTGATTGTGATTAGTGAATAGTAATTGGACAAACTCGAAGTGTTAAGTTACCATAAATGGTTGATAAATTACTATAAATGACAGATAAATTACCATAAAGCTTCCTTGCTTTCGAAGAACAATAATATCCTAATTTTCATTATATATGACCATGTGGATAGAGTAGGGGGAGGGGAGGGGGGTTTTCAAAACTCGACGGCTGTCCACGAGGGGTGGAGGAGGGTCAAAAATGTGGTGAAAAAATGTCCACGTGGTATAAGGATGGCCTCTTAGTGTAATGTGTGCGGTACTTAAAACTAAAAAATCACATCCATTTTTATTTATCTCTTACGGTTTACGAGATATTTGTTGTTAAAAATAACCATTATCACCCTTGGAAAAAATACTTGGTAAATTGTCAATCCTCTCCCCTTAACGCTCACAAGGAATACTAAAAATTCTAATCAATAATATTTAAAAGTGAAGTGAAAATTGTAATTGAATCTCTAAATGTATTTTTGCAACTTTGATACGAAAGAAGTGAAAACCTGCCACCACGCTTTGACCACCCGCCACGCCGCGCCGTCGCATGTGATGAGCCATGTGATATTTTTCTGAATATCCCCCCTCCCCCCTGCCGCCGTTCACCCACCAAATGTATCACGTATTTTCTGAATGGCCCCTTTGCGCTGACACACTGAGATTTGGATGTTAATTTTTAAAATCGTGGATGATATAACTTAATATCTATATTTTACGGCTAATTATCTATCGATTAATTGCTGTCTCCAATTTTTAAATGTATAAGATCATAAATGGTTTTTTTTATTTTTGTCAGAACACTAAATCAAAAGGTGTCAAAGGAACTCCCACAAAATGCAGGCTCCTTTTCCTTTTGTGCGGCGGGGGTTCTTTTAACCCAAAAGTGGATCAAAACGTTAGAGATTGGAAAAATAATTTAGATCTACATAGGAAGGTTTGATGTAAAATCTGAGTTATTCATCAACTCAATAAATGTAATTGCACTGAAAGTGAAATTGTCCAAAAAGTACAGAAAAAAATGCGCGTAATAAACTTGCAATAAAAATCTTCTGAAAGATCGGCTGATTGCAATTTCTATCAGTTATACACATTATGCAAGAATGTAAACGATCTAGGCGTCGATCTAGCCTGCTCTCCCC